>CM055818.1:47778224-47799691 GCA_029582265.1 Zoroaster sp. YZ-2022 | reverse complement strand
TTTAAAAAGTTGGGTTTTTTCTGAAGGGAGAACCTAAGTTTAATTCTAGATATAACCAATTATCGCATATCCCATGATGAAACTTTAAAAGTTATTCCCAACCATAGAAATGTTTTTTTTGTAACGACTGTATAGTGCTGTATTGTTTGCGGTGAAACCTACGCATACTGCAAAGTTGACGGTATTTTACAGAGGGCTATGTGTCCATGGAGGTCAGCTTTAATACGAAATAATTATCCAAATTCAAAAGTATGGTGTTTTTCGAAAAGGGGAGAACCTACGCTATTTAATTTAGATATATAAAATTATCGACCTCCTTGAAAACTTAAAAAGTTATTTCCCAACCATATAATGTTTTTTTTGTAACATCTGCTTATAGTGCTTAGATTGTTATGCAGTGAAACCGCATGTTGACATGACAGTATTATTTTACAGAGAGCTATGTGTCCATGGAGGCTGTTTAAGGTAACGAAATTATATCCAAATTCAAAATTATGGTGTTTTTCTGAAGGGAGAACCTAAGCTTTAATTTAGATATAAAATTATCGGCCTCCTTGAAAATTTTAAAAGTTATTCCCAACCATAGAAATGTTTTTTTGTAACACTGTATAGTGCTGTATTGTTTGCAGAAACCCGCATGCAAGTTGACGGTATTTTACAGAGGGCTATGTGTCCATGGAGGCCCGTTTTCAATGAAATAATTATCCAAATTCAAAAGTATGGTGTTTTTATGAAAGGGGAGAACCTACTAAGTTTAATTTAGATATAAAATTATCGGCCTCCTTGAAAACTTTAAAAGTTATTCCCAACCATAGAAATGTTTTTTTTGTAACACAATATAGTGTTGCATTGTTTGCGGTGAAACCGCATGCAAGTTGACCGGTATTTTACAGAGGGCTGTGTGTCCATGGCCGTTTAAGGTACGAAATAATTATCCAAATTCAAAAGTATTGGTGTTTTTCTGAAAGGGGAGAACCTAAGCTTTAATTTAGATATAAAATTATCGGCCTCCTTTGAAAACTTTTAAAAGTTATTCCCAACCATAGAAATGTTTTGTTTTGTAACACTGTATAGTGCTTGTATTGTTTGCGGTGAAACCGCATGCAAGTTGACGGTATTTTACAGAGGGCTATGTGTCCATGGAGGCCGTTTAAGGTACGAAATAATTATCCAAATTAAAAGTATGGTGTTTGAAAGGGAGAACCAACGCTTTAATTTAGATATAAAATTATCGGCATCCCATGAAAACTTTAAATGTTATTCCCAACCATAGAAATGTTTTTTTTGTAACACTGTATAGTGCTGTATTGTTTGCGGTGAAACAGCATGCAAGTTGACGGTATTTAAAGAGGGCTATGTGTCCATGGAGGCCGTTTAAGGTACGAAATAATTATCCAAATTCAAAAGTATGATGTTTTTCTTAAATGGGAGAACCTGCTTTTAATTTAGATATAAAATTATCGACCTCCTTGAAAATCCTTTAAAAGTTTTTCCCAACCATAGAAATGTTTTTTTTGTAACACTGTATAGTGCTGTATTGTTTGCGGTGAAACCGCATGCAAGTTGACGGTATTTTACAGAGGGCTATGTGTCCATGGAGGCCGTTTAAGGTACGAAATAATTATCCAAATTAAAACGTATGGTGTTTTCTGAAAGGGGGAGAACCCTAAGCTTTAATTTAGATATAAAATTATCGGCCTCCCTTGAAAACTTTAAAAGTTATTCCCAACCATAGAAATGTTTTTTTGTAAAACTGTATAGTGCTGTATTTTTTGCCGTGAAAAGCATGCAAGTTGACAGTATTTTACAGAGTGCTATGTGTCCATGGAGGCCGTTTAAGGTACGAAATAATTATCCAAATTCAAAAAGTATGGTGGTTTTCTGAAAGGGAGAACCTAAGCTTTAATTTAGATATAAAATTATCGGCCTCCATTGAAAATTTAAAAGTTATTCCCAACCATAGAAATGTTTTTTTTTGTAACACTGTATAGTGCTGTATTGTTTGCGGTGAAACCGCATGCAAGTTGACGTATTTTACAGAGGGCTATGTGTCCATGGAGGCCGTTTAAGGTACGAAATAATTATCCAAATTCAAAAGTATGGTGTTTTTCTGAAAGGGGAGAACCTAAGCTTTAATTTAGATATAAAATTATCGGCCTCCGTTGAAAACTTTAAAAGTTATCCCCAACCATAGAAATGTTTTTTTTGTAACACTGTATAGTGCTGTATTGTTTGCGGTGAAACCGCATGCAAGTTGACGGTATTTTACAGAGGGCTATGTGTCCATGGAGGCCGTTTAAGGTACGAAATAATTATCCAAATTCAAAAGTATTGGGTTTTTCTGAAAGGGGAGAACCTAAGCTTTAATTTAGATATACAATTATCGGCCTCCCTTGAAAACTTTAAAAGTTATTCCCAACCATAGAAATGTTTTTTTTGTAACACTGTATAGTGCTGTATTGTTTGCGGTGAAACCGCATGCAAGTTGACCGTATTTTACAGAGAGCTAAGTGTCCATGGAGGCCGTTTAAGGTACGAAATAATTATCCAAATTCGAAATTATGGTGTTTTTCTGAAAGGGGAGAACCTACGCTTTAATTTAGATATAAAATTATCGGCATCCCTTGAAAACTTTAAAAGTTATTCCCAACCATAGAAATGTTTTTTTTTTGTAACACTGTATAGTGCTGTATTGTTTGCGGTGAAACCGCATGCAAGTTGACGGTATTTTACAGAGAGCTATGTGTCCATGGAGGCCGTTTAAGGTACGAAATAATTATCCAAATTCAAAAGTATGGTGTTTTTCTCAAAGGGGAGAACCTAAGCTTTAATTTAGATATAAAATTATCGGCCTCCCTTGAAAACTTTAAAAGTTATTCCCAACCATAGAAATGTTTTTTTGTAACACTGTATAGTGCTGTATTGTTTGCGGTGAAACCGCATGCAAGTTGACGGTATTTTACAGAGGGCTATGTGTCCATGGAGGCCGTTTAAGGTACGAAATAATTATCCAAATTCAAAAGTATGGTGTTTCTGAAAGGGAGAACCTAAGCTTTAATTTAGATATAAAATTATCGGCCTCCTTGAAAATTTTAAAAGTTATTCCCAACCATAGAAATGTTTTTTTGTAACACTGTATAGTGTTGTATTGTTTGCGGTGAAACCGCATGCAAGTTGACGCATTTTACAGAGGGCTATGTGTCCATGGAGGCCGTTTAAGGTACGAAATAATTATCCAAATTCAAAAGTATGGTGTTTTTCTGAAAGGAGAACCTAAGCTTTAATTTAGATATAAAATTATCGGCCTCCCTTGAAAACTTTTAAAAGTTATTCCCAACCCTAGAAATGTTTTTTTGTAACACTGTATAGTGCTGTATTGTTTGCGGTGAAACCGCATGCAAGTTGACGGTATTTACAGAGGGCTATGTGTCCATGGAGGCCGTTTAAGGTACGAAATAATTATCCAAATTCAAAAGTATTCGGTTTTTCTGAAAGGGGAACCTAAGCTTTAATTTAGATATAAAATTATCGACCTCCCTTGAAAACTTTAAAAGTTATTCCCAACCATAGAAATGTTTTTTTTGTAACACTGTATAGTGCTGTATTGTTTGCGGTGAAACCGCATGCAAGTTGACGGTATTTTACAGAGGGCTATGTGTCCATGGAGGCCGTTTAAGGTACGAAATAATTATCCAAATTCAAAAGTATGGTGTTTTTCTGAAAGGGAGAACCTAAGCTTTAATTTAGATATAAAATTATCGGCCTCCCATGAAAACTTTAAAAGTTATTCCCAACCATAGAAATGTTTTTTTTGTAACACTGTATAGTGCTGTATTGTTTGCGGTGAAACCGCATGCAAGTTGACGGTATTTTTTTACAGAGGGCTATGTGTCCATGGAGGCCGTTTAAGGTACGAAATAATTATCCAAATTCAAAAGTATGGTGTTTTTCTGAAAGGGGAGAACCTAAGCTTTAATTTAGATATAAAATTATCGGCCTCCCTTGAAAACTTTAAAAGTTATTCCCAACCATAGAAATGTTTTTTTTTGTAACACTGTATAGTGCTGTATTGTTTGCGGTGAAACCGCATGCAAGTTGACGGTATTTTACAGAGGGCTATGTGTCCATGGAGGCCGTTTAAGGTACGAAATAATTATCCAAATTCAAAAGTATGGTGTTTTTCTGAAAGGGAGAACCTAAGCTTTAATTTAGATATAAAATTATCGGCCTCCCTTGAAAACTTTAAAAGTTATTCCCAACCATAGAAATGTTTTTTTTTGTAACACTGTATAGTGCTGTATTGTTTGCGGTGAAACCGCATGCAAGTTGACGGTATTTTACAGAGGGCTATGTGTCCATGGAGGCCGTTTAAGGTACGAAATAATTATCCAAATTCAAAAGTATGGTGTTTTTCTGAAAGGGAGAACCTACGCTTTAATTTAGATATAAAATTATCGGCCTTCCTTGAAAACTTTAAACGTTATTCCAACCATAGAAATGTTTTTTTTTGTAACACTGTATAGTGTTGTATTGTTTGCGGTGAAACCGCATGCAAGTTGACGGTATTTTACAGAGGGCTATGTGTCCATGGAGGCCGTTTAAGGTACGAAATAATTATCCAAATTCAAAAGTATGGTGTTTTTCTGAAAGCGGGAACCTAAGCTTTAATTTAGATATAAAATTATCGGCCTCCCTTGAAAACTTTAAAAGTTATTCCCAACCATAGAAATGTTTTTTTTTTGTAACACTGTATAGTGCTGTATTGTTTGCGGTGAAACCGCATGCAAGTTGACGGTATTTTTACAGAGGGCTATGTGTCCATGGAGGCCGTTTAAGGTACGAAATAATTATCCAAATTCAAAAGTATGGTGTTTTTCTGAAAGTGGAGAACCTAAGCTTTAATTTAGATATAAAATTATCGGCCTCCCTTGAAAACTTAAAAAGTTAGTCCCAACCATAGAAATGTTTTTTTGTAACACTGTATAGTGCTGTATTGTTTGCGGTGAAACCGCATGCAAGTTGACGGTATTTTACAGAGAGCTATGTGTCCATGGAGGCCGTTTAAGGTACGAAATAATTATCCAAATTCAAAAGTATGGTGTTTTTCTGAAAGGGGAGAACCTACGCTTTAATTTAGATATAAAATTATCGACCTCCCTTGAAAACTTTAAAAGTTATTCCCAACCATAGAAATGTGTTTTTTTTGTAACACTGTATAGTGCTGTATTGTTTGCGGTGAAACCGCATGCAAGTTGACCTTATTTTACAGAGAGCTAAGTGTCCATGGAGGCCGTTTAAGGTACGAAATAATTATCCAAATTCAAAAGTATGGTGTTTTTCTGAAAAGGGAGAACCTACGCTTTAATTTAGATATAAAATTATCGACCTCACTTTAAAAGTTATTCCCAACCATAGAAATGTTTTTTTTTGTAACACTGTATAGTGCTGTATTGTTTGCGGTGAAAGCGCATGCAAGTTGACGGTATTTTACAGAGGGCTATGTGTCCATGGAGGCCGTTTAAGGTACGAAATAATAATCCAAATTCAAAAGTATTGGGTTTTTCTGAAAGGGGAGAACCTAAGCTTTAATTTAGATATAAAATTATCGGCCTCCCTTGAAAATTTTAAAAGTTATTCCCAACCATAGAAATGTTTTTTTTTGTAACACTGTATAGTGCTGTATTGTTTGCGGTGAAACCGCATGCAAGTTGACGGTATTTTACAGAGGGCTATGTGTCCATGGAGGCCGTTTAAGGTACGAAATAATTATCCAAATTCAAAAGTATGGTGTTTTTATGAAAGGGGAGAACCTAAGCTTTAATTTAGATATCAAATTATCGGCCTCCCTTGAAAATTTTAAAAGTTATTCCCAACCATAGAAATGTTTTTTTTTGTAACACATTATAGTGCTGTATTGTTTGCGGTGAAACCGCATGCAAGTTGACCGTATTTTACAGAGGGCTATGTGTCCATGGAGGCCGTTTAAGGTACGAAATAATTATCCAAATTAAAAAGTATGGTGTTTTTCTGAAAGGGGAGAACCTAAGCTTTAATTTAGATATAAAATTATCAGCATCCCATGAAAACTTTAAAAGTTATTCCCAACAATAGAAATGTTTTTTTGTAACACTGTATAGTGCTGTATTGTTTGCGGTGAAACCGCATGCAAGTTGACGGTATTTTACAGAGGGCTATGTGTCCATGGAGGCCGTTTAAGGTACGAAATAATTATCCAAATTCAAAAGTATGGTGTTTTTCTGAAAGGGGAGAACCTACGCTTTAATTTAGATATAAAATTATCGACCTCCCTTGAAAACTTTAAAAGTTATTCCCAACCATAGAATTTTTTTTTTGTAACACTGTATAGTGCTGTATTGTTTGCGGTGAAACCGCATGCAAGTTGACCGTATTTTACAGAGGGCTAAGTGTCCATGGAGGCCGTTTAAGGTACGAAATAATTATCCAAATTCGAAAGTATGGTGTTTTTCTGAAAGGGGAGAACCTAAGCTTTAATTTAGATATAAAATTATCGGCCTCCCTTGAAAACTTTAAAAGTTATTCCCAACCATAGAAATGTTTTTTTTGTAACACTGTATAGTGCTGTATTGTTTGCGGTGAAAGCGCATGCAAGTTGACGGTATTTTACAGAGGGCTATGTGTCCATGGAGGCCGTTTAAGGTACGAAATAATTATCCAAATTCAAAAGTATGGTGTTTTTCTGAAAGGGGAGAACCTACGCTTTAATTTAGATATAAAATTATCGGCCTCCCTTGAAAATGTTAAAAGTTATTCCCAACCATAGAAATGTTTTTTTTTGTAACACTGTATAGTGCTGTATTGTTTGCGGTGAAACCGCATGCAAGTTGACGGTATTTTACAGAGGGCTATATGTCCTAGGAGGCCGTTTAAGGTACGAAATAATTATCCAAATTCAAAAGTATGGTGTTTTTCTGAAAGGGGAGAACCTCAGCTTTAATTTAGATATAAAATTATCGGCATCCCTTGAAAACTTTAAAAGTTATTCCCAACCATAGAAATGTTTTTTTGGTAACACTGTATAGTGCTGTATTGTTTGCGGGGAAAGCGCATGCAAGTTGACGGTATTTTACAGAGGGCTATGTGTCCATGGAGGCCGTTTAAGGTACGAAATAATTATCCAAATTCAAAAGTATGGTGTTTTTCTGAAAGGGGAGAACCTACGCTTTAATTTAGATATACAATTATCGGCCTCCCTTGAAAACTTTAAAAGTTATTCCCAACCATAGAAATGTTTTTTTTGTAACACTGTATAGTGCTGTATTGTTTGCGGTGAAACCGCATGCAAGTTGACCGTATTTTACAGAGGGCTAAGTGTCCATGGAGGCCGTTTAAGGTACGAAATAATTATCCAAATTCAAAAGTATGGTGTTTTTCTGAAAGGGGAGAACCTAAGCTTTAATTTAGATATAAAATTATCGGCCTCCCATGAAAACTTTAAAAGTTATTACCAACAATAGAAATGTTTTTGTGTTACACTGTATAGTGCTGTATTGTTTGCGGTGAAAGGGCATGCAAGTTGACGGTATTTTACAGAGGGCTATGTGACCATGGAGGCCGTTTAAGGTACGAAATAATTATCCAAATTCAAAAGTATGGTGTTTTTCTGAAAGGGGAGAACCTAAGCTTTAATTTAGATATTAAATTATCGGCCTCCCTTGAAAATTTTAAAAGTTATTCCCAACCATAGAAATGTTTTTTTGTAACACTGTATAGTGCTGTATTGGTTTGCGGTGAAACCGCAAGTTGACGGTATTTTATAGAGGGCTATGTGTCCATGGAGGCCGTTTAAGGTAAAGCGAAATAATTATCCAAATTAAAAGTATGGTGTTTTTCTGAAAGGGAGAACCTCAGCTTTAATTTAGATATAAAATTATCGGCATCCCATTTAAAATTTATTATTCCCAACCATAGAAATGTTTTTTTTTGTAACACTGTATAGTGCTGTATTGTTTGCGGTGAAACCGCATGCAAGTTGACGGTATTTTACAGAGGGCTATGTGTCCATGGAGGCCGTTTAAGGTACGAAATAATTATCCAAATTAAAAAGTATGGTGTTTTTCTGAAAGGGGAGAACCTAAGCTTTAATTTAGATATAAAATTATCGGCCTCCCTTGAAAACTTTAAAAGTTATTCCCAACCATAGAATTTTTTTTTTTTGTAACACTGTATAGTGCTGTATTGTTTGCGGTGAAACCGCATGCAAGTTGACGGTATTTTACAGAGGGCTATGTGTCCATGGAGGCCGTTTAAGGTACGAAATAATTATCCAAATTCAAAAGTATGGTGTTTTTCTGAAAGGGGAGAACCTAAGCTTTAATTTAGATATAAAATTATCGGCCTCCCTTGAAAATTTTAAAAGTTATTCCCAACCATAGAAATGTTTTTTTTGTAACACTGTATAGTGCTGTATTGTTTGCGGTGAAAGCGCATGCAAGTTGACGGTATTTTACAGAGGGCTATGTGTCCATGGAGGCCGTTTAAGGTACGAAATAATTATCCAAATTCAAAAGTATTGGGTTTTTCTGAAAGGGGAGAACCTAAGCTTTAATTTAGATATAAAATTATCGGCCTCCCTTGAAAACTTTAAAAGTTATTCCCAACCATAGAAATGTTTTTTGTAACACTGTATAGTGCTGTATTGTTTGCGGTGAAAGCGCATGCAAGTTGACGGTATTTTACAGAGGGCTATGTGTCCATGGAGGCCGTTTAAGGTACGAAATAATTATCCAAATTCAAAAGTATGGTGTTTTTCTGAAAGGGGAGAACCTAAGCTTTAATTTAGATATAAAATTATCGGCATCCCTTGAAAACTTTAAAAGTTATTCCCAACCATAGAAATGTTTTTTTGTAACACTGTATAGTGCTGTATTGTTTGCGGTGAAAGCGCATGCAAGTTGACGGTATTTTACAGAGGGCTATGTGTCCATGGAGGCCGTTAAGTTACGAAATAATTATCCAAATTCAAAAGTATGGTGTTTTTCTGAAAGGGGAGAACTAAGTTTTAATTAGATATACAATTATCGGCCTCCCCTGAAAAACTTTAAAAGTTCTTCCCAACCATAGAAATGTTTTTTTTTGTAACACTGTATAGTGTTGTATTGTTTGCGGTGAAACCGCATGCAAGTTGACCGTATTTTACAGAGGGATATCTGTCCATGGAGGCCGTTTAAGGTACGAAATAATTATCCAAATTCAAAAGTAGGGTGTTTTTCTGAAAGGGGAGAACCTAAGCTTTAATTTAGATATAAAATTATCGGCCTCCCTTGAAAACTTTAAAAGTTATTCCCAACCATAGAAATGTTTTTTCTATAACACTGTATAGTGCTGTATTGTTTGCGGTGAAACCGCATGCAAGTTGACGGTATTTACAGAGGGCTATGTGTCCATGGAGGCCGTTTAAGGTACGAAATAATTATCCAAATTCAAAAGTATGCTGTTTTTCTGAAAGGGGAGAACCTAAGCTTTAATTTAGATATAAAATTATCGAGCTCCCTTGAAAACTTTAAAAGTTATTCCCAACCATAGAAATGTTTTTTTTTGTAACACTGTATAGTGCTGTATTGTTTGCGGTGAAACCGCATGCAAGTTGACGGTATTTTACAGAGGGCTATGTGTCCATGGAGGCCGTTTAAGGTACGAAATAATTATCCAAATTCAAAAGTATGGTTTTTTCTGAAAGGGGAGAACCTAAGCTTTAATTTAGATATAAAATTATCAGCATCCCATGAAAACTTTAAAAGTTATTCCCAACAATAGAAATGTTTTTTGTAACACTGTATAGTGCTGTATTGTTTGCGGTGAAACCGCATGCAAGTTGACGGTATTTTACAGAGGGCTATGTGTCCATGGAGGCCGTTTAAGGTACGAAATAATTATCCAAATTCAAAAGTATGGTGTTTTTCTGAAAGGGGAGAACCTAAGCTTTAATTTAGATATAAAATTATCGGCCTCCCTTGAAAACTTTAAAAGTTATTCCCAACCATAGAATTTTTTTTTTTTTGTAACACTGTATAGTGCTGTATTGTTTGCGGTGAAACCGCATGCAAGTTGACCGTATTTTACAGAGGGCTATGTGTCCATGGAGGCCGTTTAAGGTACGAAATAATTATCCAAATTCAAAAGTATGGTGTTTTTCTGAAAGGGGAGAACCTAAGCTTTAATTTAGATATAAAATTATCGGCCTCCCTTGAAAATTTAAAAGTTATTCCCAACCATAGAAATGTTTTTTTTGTAACACTGTATAGTGCTGTATTGTTTGCGGTGAAACCGCATGCAAGTTGACGTTTATTTACAGAGGGCTATGTGTCCATGGAGGCCGTTTAAGGTACGAAATAATTATCCAAATTCAAAAGTATTGGGTTTTTCTGAAAGGGGAGAACCTAAGCTTTAATTTAGATATAAAATTATCGGCCTCCCTTGAAAACTTTAAAAGTTATTCCCAACCATAGAAATGTTTTTTTGTAACACTGTATAGTGCTGTATTGTTTGCGGTGAAAGCGCATGCAAGTTGACGGTATTTTACAGAGGGCTATGTGTCCATGGAGGCCGTTTAAGGTGCGAAATAATTATCCAAATTCAAAAGTATGGTGTTTTTCTGAAAGGGGAGAACCTAAGCTTTAATTTAGATATAAAATTATCAGCATCCCATGAAAACTTTAAAAGTTATTCCCAACAATAGAAATGTTTTTTTGTAACACTGTATAGTGCTGTATTGTTTGCGGGGAAAGCGCATGCAAGTTGACGGTATTTTACAGAGGGCTATGTGTCCATGGAGGCCGTTTAACGTACGAAATAATTATCCAAATTCAAAAGTATTGGATTTTTCTGAAAGGGGAGAACGTAAGCTTTAATTTAGATATACAATTATCGGCCTCCCTTGAAAACTTTAAAAGTTATTCCCAACCATAGAAATGTTTTTTTTGTAACACTGTATAGTGCTGTATTGTTTGCGGTGAAACCGCATGCAAGTTGACCGTATTTTACAGAGAGCTAAGTGTCCATGGAGGCCGTTTAAGGTACGAAATAATTATCCAAATTCGAAAGTATGGTGTTTTTCTGAAAGGGGAGAACCTAAGCTTTAATTTAAATATAAAATTATCGGCCTCCCTTGAAAACTTTAAAAGTTATTCCCAACCATAGAAATGTTTTTTTGTATAACACTGTATAGTGCTGTATTGTTTGCGGTGAAAGGGCATGCAAGTTGACGGTATTTTACAGAGGGCTATGTGTCCATGGAGGCCGTTTAAGGTACGAAATAATTATCCAAATTCAAAAGTATGGTGTTTTTCTGAAAGGGGAGAACCTAAGCTTTAATTTAGATATAAAATTATCGGCCTCCCTTGAAAATTTTAAAAGTTATTCCCAACCATAGAAATGTTTTTTTTTTGTAACACTGTATAGTGCTGTATTGTTTGCGGTGAAACCGCATGCAAGTTGACGGTATTTTACAGAGGGCTATGTGTCCATGGAGGCCGTTTAAGGTACGAAATAATTATCCAAATTAAAAAGTATGGTGTTTTTCTGAAAGGGGAGAACCTAAGCTTTAATTTAGATATAAAATTATCAGCATCCCATGAAAACTTTAAAAGTTATTCCCAACAATAGAAATGTTTTTTTGTAACACTGTATAGTGCTGTATTGTTTGCGGTGAAACCGCATGCAAGTTGACGGTATTTTACAGAGGGCTATGTGTCCATGGAGGCCGTTTAAGGTACGAAATAATTATCCAAATTCAAAAGTATGGTGTTTTTCTGAAAGGGGAGAACCTAAGCTTTAAATTAAATATAAAATTATCGGCCTCCCTTGAAAACTTTAAAAGTTATTCCCAACCATAGAATTTTTTTTTTTGTAACACTGTATAGTGCTGTATTGTTTGCGGTGAAACCGCATGCAAGTTGACGGCATTTTACAGAGGGCTATGTGTCCATGGAGGCCGTTTAAGGTACGAAATAATTATCCAAATTCAAAAGTATGGTGTTTTTCTGAAAGGGGAGAACCTAAGCTTTAATTTAGATATAAAATTATCGGCCTCCCTTGAAAATTTTAAAAGTTATTCCCAACCATAGAAATGTTTTTTTTTGTAACACTGTATAGTGCTGTATTGTTTGCGGGGAAAGCGCATGCAAGTTGACGGTATTTTACAGAGGGCTATGTGTCCATGGAGGCCGTTTAAGGTACGAAATAATTATCCAAATTCAAAAGTATGGTGATTTTTCTGAAAGGGGAGAACCTAAGCTTTAATTTAGATATAAAATTATCGGCCTCCCTTGAAAACTTTAAAAGTTATTCCCAACCATAGAAATGTTTTTTTGTAACACTGTATAGTGCTGTATTGTTTGCGGTGAAAGCGCATGCAAGTTGACGGTATTTTACAGAGGGCTATGTGTCCATGGAGGCCGTTTAAGGTGCGAAATAATTATCCAAATTCAAAAGTATGGTGTTTTTCTGAAAGGGGAGAACCTAAGCTTTAATTTAGATATAAAATTATCAGCATCCCATGAAAACTTTAAAAGTTATTCCCAACAATAGAAATGTTTTTTTGTAACACTGTATAGTGCTGTATTGTTTGCGGTGAAACCGCATGCAAGTTGACGGTATTTTACAGAGGGCTATGTGTCCATGGAGGCCGTTTAAGGTACGAAATAATTATCCAAATTCAAAAGTATGGTGTTTTTCTGAAAGGGGAGAACCTACGCTTTAATTTAGATATAAAATTATCGACCTCCCTTGAAAACTTTAAAAGTTATTCCCAACCATAGATTTTTTTTTTTTGTAACACTGTATAGTGCTGTATTGTTTGCGGTGAAACCGCATGCAAGTTGACCGTATTTTACAGAGAGCTAAGTGTCCATGGAGGCCGTTTAAGGTACGAAATAATTATCCAAATTCGAAAGTATGGTGTTTTTCTGAAAGGGGAGAACCTAAGCTTTAATTTAGATATAAAATTATCGGCCTCCCTTGAAAACTTTAAAAGTTATTCCCAACCATAGAAATGTTTTTTTTGTAACACTGTATAGTGCTGTATTGTTTGCGGTGAAACCGCATGCAAGTTGACGGTATTTTACAGAGGGCTATGTGTCCTAGGAGGCCGTTTAAGGTACGAAATAATTATCCAAATTCAAAAGTATGGTGTTTTTCTGAAAGGGGAGAACCTACGCTTTAATTTAGATATAAAATTATCGGCATCCCTTGAAAACTTTAAAAGTTATTCCCAACCATAGAAATGTTTTTTTTTGTAACACTGTATAGTGCTGTATTGTTTGCGGGGAAAGCGCATGCAAGTTGACGGTATTTTACAGAGGGCTATGTGTCCATGGAGGCCGTTTAAGGTACGAAATAATTATCCAAATAAGAAATTATGGATTTATTCTGAAAGGGGAGAACCTAAGCTTTAATTTAGATATAAAATTATCGGCCTCCCTTGAAAACTTTAAAAGTTATTCCCAACCATAGAAATGTTTTTGTTGTAACACTGTATAGTGCTGTATTGTTTGCGGTGAAACCGCATGCAAGTTGACGGTATTTTACAGAGGGCTATGTGTCCATGGAGGCCGTTTAAGGTACGAAATAATTATCCAAATTCAAAAGTATGGTGTTTTTCTGAAAGGGGAGTACCTACGCTTTAATTTAGATATAAAATTATCGACCTCCCTTGAAAACTTTAAAAGTTATTCCCAACCATAGAAATGTTTTTTTTTGTAACACTGTATAGTGCTGTATTGTTTGCGGTGAAACCGCATGCAAGTTGACGGTATTTTACAGAGTGCTATGTGTCCATGGAGGCCGTTTAAGGTACGAAATAATTATCCAAATTCAAAAGTATGGTGTTTTTCTGAAAAGGGAGAACCTACGCTTTAATTTAGATATAAAATTATCGACCTCACTTTAAAAGTTATTCCCAACCATAGAAATGTTTTTTTTGTAACACTGTATAGTGCTGTATTGTTTGCGGTGAAACCGCATGCAAGTTGACCGTATTTTACAGAGGGCTAAGTGTCCATGGAGGCCGTTTAAGTTACGAAATAATTATCCAAATTCAAAAGTATGGTGTTTTTCTGAAAGGGGAGAACCTAAGCTTTAATTTAGATATAAAATTATCGGCCTCCCTTGAAAACTTTAAAAGTTATTCCCAACCATAGAAGTGATATTTCTTTTCGTTATCGAACGACATGCACGCTCAGTGAGCAATTACGTAACATCTTTTGTTCGCGTTCACTCCATTCCGTATATATAAACCTTGTCCTCATGACATTCTTCCTTCTCCGTCGAGTAACTACACCTTGCTTTCACTCGTTACTGCACATTATTCACATCATGAGCTTGGAGAAGCAAGCTCAAGTCGTCTCGAATCAAGAGATTCTTAACGCCATACAACATCTTCAGCACAAAGTTGATGTTACATCAAAAGGCAACGATTGTCTGAAACTGCTGTCTCCTTCAAGAGTGAAGGCACAAGGATCAGCATACCCACTCTGCAAAGATAGCAACGCTATTAGATTCTGCCCTCGGATCATTGGAGCTCGGTGACATCACCAGTACGAAGAGTACTCTCAGGAGACCCTAGAGGCGGTAAAACAACGTCAGAAACTTATAAACTAGCGGACCGCTCGCCCTTGGGTTGGGCGACCGTAAAAGAGTACCTAACTGATAATTTGGCGGACGACTCTGACGATGAGAAACGGCTTCGTAAAGCCGAAAAATCGGCAGTCAGTAAGAGAGCTGATGCGGCCAAGAAAACAAAGAGCAATTCGAAGTTTTCCACAAAACCGGTACAGCCTTTCAACTGCTCCGCCTGTTCATCAGTCTTCTTTCGTCGCTTCCCCTACAATTTCACTACGCCCTCCTTCGGGTTGACCGGAGAATGTGTTTTCAATGCGGCATCACCGGCTGCGTGCGAACTAACTGCCCATCCCTCAGAGCCCTGCGAGCCAGTCAACAGCAGCCCGCAGCCACAACAGCCAGAATTTCCACATAGAAACTGGGAACTGGAGCACGACTCTCCACAGACAGCCCCATTGACCGTTAAAGGTAAAATTAAAATCTTGTTTGCCTTTTTGGATAACAGATTTGAAAGCCAGTGCTTTAGTTGTTGAAACCATTGCATACGGATATAAATTCTTTAAATATTTGCCATCATCGTTTTGCTACGAATAACAAATCTAGTTTGGACCATTCAGACTTTGTCGATTCTGCCATTTCAGAATTGTTAATTAAGCATTGCATAATTGAAGTCGATACTATTCCTTTGTGTTAAACCCACTAACCGTTGCGGAAGGGAACAAATTAAGACTTGTTTTGGACCTTCGACACCCCAACCAATTTATTTCATTAACTCCATTCAAATATGAAGACCTAAAGCATATTGCACAGGTTCTTCATTCTGGACAGCATTATTTATCTTTCGATTTTGAATCGATATCACCACATTGATATTTTTCCCCTTCACCAACAGTATCTTGGGTTTTCATGGACGCGTCTTAATTGCACTAAGTACTATGTTTTCACAGTTCTTCCATTCGGACTCAGCAGTGCATGTTATATCTTTACCAAAGTGGTCAGGCCCTGGTTTACTATTGGCGCGCGCAAGGCATTCTTTCCTTTGTTTACATCGACGACGGTCTCATTATCTCCCCAACTCGACTCTCCGCCTTAAGGAATCTAGACATTGTCAAAGAAACAATATCCCGTAGCGGTTTTGTATTAAGCAAAACGAAGTGTGTGTGGACTCCATTACAAATATTCACTATCTAGGTTTTTTCATAGATTCTACCACTTCAAAAGTTTTACATCGGCGAGGCTAAACTTGCCAAGTTGCTTTCTTCCATTAACCATTTGATGGTTCAGTTCACAGCTGGTCAGCTAATTTCAGTTATGAAATTGGCTTCAATCGCGGGCTGGCGATTGCTATGTGTCTCCCGCCTTGGGGCCCGATAGCTAGGCTTATGACCCGCTCATGCTACCGTGCAATTGAATCGCGCGTTTCTTGGACAAGCTTCATAAATCTTCCCAGCAGCGTTACCGCCGAACTAGAATTTTGGATCCAAAACATTAAATTACTTAACGGCTTTCCATTCAAATTTCGTCTCGTACCAACAATTCAGATTTCTTCCGATGCCAGTGCCACCGGTTACGGCGGTTTCGTTCACGGCAAGTCCGATATGCGATTTTGCATGGTATATGGTCAGTGAGTGAAAAACTCAATAGCTCAACATGGCGCGAGTTGACTGCGGTACTCAGAATCCTTATTGAGGCGTTGAGTCCTATCTTTGGCAAATCACAAAATCAAATGGTTCACGGACAATGCGAACGTTCCTTCAATTATCAAATGCGGGAGCACAACATCAAACCTTCATGAAATTGCTCTTAGTATTTATAAACTTTGCCGGTTAAACAATATTGTCATTGTCCCCGAATGGTTGCCCAGAAATGAGAATAGGTTAGCCGACAAAAATAAGTAAATTTGTCGATTTTGACGATTGGTCTATAGATGACCACTCCTTTGCAATAATTGATTCATGTTGGGGACCACATTCAATTGATCGATTTGCCTCACCCCAAAACAGAAAATTTCAGTATTTAATGCCAGGTTTTGGTGTAAAGGTGTTTTCTGGAGTCGATGCCTTTCGTCAAGATTGGTCGGTCCATAATAATTATTTCTGTCCCCCTGTTTCACTTATATCTCAAGTCACTGTGACTCCATGGAATATTCCAAAGCAGTTGGTACACTAGTTGTGCCGAAATGGCCATCTTCTCACTTTTGGCCATTACTTTTGCCCTGACGGTTCACATTTGAATAAACATGTATTCGATTGGAAATTAATGAATATTTCGTTCATTCCTCCTCTTTGGGAAAGTATCACCTTTCTGAACCGTCATTTTCACATTAGCATTGAGATGGGATTCTCAAAGTCCCCAGACAGACCAATCGAGGATATTGTTGTTCTGAGTTGGGCTATTGCTCGACCGGTATCTGAGATTTGTTCAGAATACGTAACTGCCATTTGGCGAGTATCTATTTGACGATAGAGAGCAGATTTTTAAACAATTTGTCAAATAATATTCACATCTGTACATGGCCGATTTGTGTGCCTGGTGTGCTTCATTTTTGAAATCAAAATGACCATTTGGTGTCCGACTACCCAATCGTTATTTTTAGTAACGGCCCCAAGAACCACTAACGTCCTTCTTGGCGTTTTCTCATAAGCAGGTGTTTTTGCTCAGCGAAACCAAATTGTAAACCAAAATACTTCGTTTCAATGGTATTGTTTTCATTGTGTATTTTCTCATCATGAGGTAGATATTGAAAGAAATACATTTTCTGACGTAGGAACGTAGAAGAAAGTGATATTTATTTTCGTTATCGAACGACACGCACGCTCAGTGAGCAATTACGTAACATCTTTGTTTGCGTTCACCCATTCTGTATATATATAAACTTGTCCTCATGACATTCTTCCTTCTCCGTCGAGTAACTACACCTTTGCTTTCACTCGCCCATTTATATCCCTCCCGCCCACGAACGACCCGCAAGGAAGAAAGCGAATGCGCCCTCACTCGGTATCCTTGGACGCATCCACGTTTTCCCCAAAAATAGGTTTTTTTCGTGGCCTCGAGCGCCAGCTAACGCTGACTGATGCCTAGTGCCTTGCAAGAGAACAATGTGTGAAAAATTGTTGATTGTCGTTATGATTGTTGCGCCATTTTGTATAGACGCGTTATGCGTTTAGCATATTAGACAAAGGTACTTGTGGCTTTTCTTTTGTTTGCTTTTATTGACAGAGGCATGGAACCGTAATAAGCAATCCCTTCAAGACCCAACCCTCCACATTCTCGCTGACAATACGCTGCTTTCTACTAATTGCGGCCAGAGCATCGTCTACAACCCAAAAATATCTGGCCACATGGGCAGATGGGAAACCTGGCTCGCGCACCAGAATCGGAGTCGAGGCATTTCCAGCAGACCCATACCATCTCGCACTTTACATTGCTCATTTATCCACGACATCCGGAGCGAAGACGGCAGCTGATGCTGTTTCCGCCTGCGTTGGCGGGTACATAGCTTAGCCGGGCTGCCGTCTCCTACAGATGATTGTATGTTCAGACTTGCACGTAAGGATATAATCGTACCCACACTACACCCATCACGAGGAAAGAACCAATTACACCCGAAATACTGGAAAAGTTACTGGTGTCACACGGTCATTCAACAGCGACATTGTTGGATCTTCGAACTTTATTTGTCTGTTTTATCAGTAATGCAGGATTTTTGAGATTCGACGATCTAAGCCACATCAGACGCTGTGATTGTACTTTTACACCAGATCGCTTACTGTTACATTTGCCAAAATCTAAAACTGACCATTTACGTCAAGGCAATGACGTGACAATAGCCAGAACATTTAAGTCAACTTGTCCAGTCGTCGTTGCAGAACGATACTTGAATGCTTTGGCAGATCCAATTGATTCGACCTTACCTATTGTACGTAGATTAACAGCTTCAAAGGTTCTAGTTCCCACCACACACGGTTTAAGTTATACCAGAACTCGTGAGACAGTGCTCCAAGCAATAAAACCTTTAGTGCCCAATATAGGCGAATATGGGCTCCATAGCCTAAGGTCGGGTGGGGCAACGGCTGCCAGCAATGCCCACATTCCTTCTACTCTTATATCTCGCCATGGCAGATGGAAAACCAACAAGGATCGCGAAGCATACATAAAAACCTAGTCCCGAAGTTAGTCTTATAACCTCAAAAAATCTCGGAATTTAGATTCGAGTGAGTTTCGTATTCCGTATTTGGTAATAATGAGTTATGAGTCATGAATTCTGAATAAAGCAGGTGTTTTTGCTCAGCGAAACCAAATTGTAAACCAAAATACTTCGTTTCAATGGTATTGTTTTCATTGTGTATTTTCTCATCATGAGGTAGATATAGAAAAGAAATACATTTTCTGACGTAGGAACGTAGGAAGAATTTTTTTTTTTGTAACACTGTATAGTGCTGTATTGTTTGCGGTGACACCGCATGCAAGTTGACCGTATTTTACAGAGGGCTAAGTGTCCATGGAGGCCGTTTAAGGTACGAAATAATTATCAAAATTCGAAAGTATGGTGTTTTTCTGAAAGGGGAGAACATAAGCTTTAATTTAGATATAAAATTATCGGCCTCCCTTGAAAACTTTAAAAGTTATTCCCAACCATAGCAATGTTTTTTTGTAACACTGTATAGTGCTGTATTGTTTGCGTTGAAACCGCGCAAGTTGACGGTATTTTAGAGGGCTATGTGTCCATGGAGGCCGTTTAAGGTACGAATATCCAAATTCAAAGTATGGTGTTTTTCTGAAAGGGAGAACTCAGCTTTAATTTAGATATACAATTATCGGCCTCCCCTTGAAAACTTTAAAAAGTTGGTCCCAACCATAGAAATGTTTTTTTTGTAACACTGTATAGTGCTATATTGTTTGCGGTGAAACCGCATGCAAGTTGACGGTATTTTACAGAGGGCTATGTGTCCATGGAGGCCGTTTAAGGTACGAAATAATTATCCAAATTCAAAAGTATTTGGTTTTTCTGAAAGGGGAGAACCTGAGCTTTAATTTAGATATAAATTATCGGTCTCCCTTGAAAACTTTAAAAGTTATTCCCAACCATAGAAATGGTTTTTTTAAAACACTGTATAGTGCTGTATTGTTTGCGGTGAAACCGCACGCAAGTTGACCGTATTTTACAGAGGGCTAAGTGTCCATGGAGGCCGTTTAAGGTACGAAATACTATCCAAATTGAAAGTATGGTGTTTTCTGAAAGGGAGATCCAAGCTTTAATTTAGATATAACATTATCGGCCTCCCCTTAAAAACTTGAAAAGTTATTCCCAACCATAGAAATGTTTTTTTTTTGTAACACTGTATAGTGCTGTATTGTTTGCGGTGAAACCGCAAGTTGACGGTATTTTACAGAGGGCTATGTGTCCATGGAGGCGTCGTTTATGCATGAAATAATTATCCAAATTCAAAAGTATTGCCAGGTTTTTTCTGAAAGGGGAGAACCTAAGCTTTTAATTTAGATATAAAATTATCGGTATCCCATGAAAACTCTTTAGTGTTATTCCTCAACAATACAAATGTTTTTTTGTACATCTTACTGTATAGTGTTGTATTGTTTGCGGTGAGAAACCGCATGCAAGTTGACGGTTACATTTTACAGAGGGCTATGTGTCCATGGAGGCCGTTTAAGGTACGAAAAATAATTATCCAAATTCAAAAAGTATGGTGTTTTTCTGAAAAGTGGAGAACCTAAGCTTTAATTTGAGGATATAAAATTATCGGCCTCCTTGAAAACTTTAAAAAAAGTTATTCCCCAAACCCATAGAAATGTTTTTTTTTGCTAACACTGTATAGTGCTTGATTGTTTTGCGGTGGTAAACCGCATACCAAGTTGGACCGTATTTTACAGAGGGCTGAGGTGTCCACATGGAGGCCGTTTAAGGGTGCAGAAATAATTATCCAAATTCGAAAGTACAGGATTGTTTTCTGAAAGGGGAGAACCCTAGCTTTAATTTAATTTATAAAAGGTATCGTACTCCCTCCCTTGAAAACTTTAAAAAGTTATTCCCAAACCATAGAAATGTTTTTTTGTGTAACACTGTATAGTGCTGGTATTGTTTATTGTAAAACCTACAAGCAAGTTGATTTGGTATATTTACAGAGGACTATGTGTCCCATGTGAGAGGCCGTTTAAGGGCACGAAAATAAGTATCCAAATTCAAAAGTATGGTGTTTTTCTGAAAGGGAGAACCCTACGCTTTAATTTAGATATAACATTATCGACCTCCTTGAAAACTTTAAAAGTTATTCCATATGTGAGCGAAGGAAAACAATAGAAATGTTTTTTTGTAACACTTGTATAGTGCTTGTATTGTTTGGGAAACCGCAGCGTTTAAAAAAAAAAAAAAAAAAAAAAAAAAAAAAAAAAAAAAAAAAAAAAAAAAAAAAAAAAAAAAAAAAAAAAAAAAAAAAAAAAAAAAAAAAAAAAAAAAAAAAAAAAAAAAAAAAAAAAAAAAAAAAAAAAAAAAAACAAAAAAAAAAAAAAAAAAAAAAAAAAAAAAAAAAAAAAAAAAAAAAAAAAAATTAAAAAAAAATATAAAAAAATATAAAAAATTAAAAAAAAAAAAAAAAAAAAAAAAAAAAAAAAAAAAAAAAAAAAAAAAAAAAAAAAAAAAAAAAAAAAAAAAAAAAAAAGGGGGGGGGGGGGGGGGGGGGGGGGGGGGGGGGGGGGGGGGGGGGGGGGGGGGGGGGGGGGGGGGGGGGGGGGGGGGGGGGGGGGGGGGGGGGGGGGGGGGGGGGGGGGGGGGGGGGGGGGGGGGGGGGGGGGGGGTGGGGGGGGGGGGGGGGGGGGTGGGGGGCGGGGGGGGGGGGGGGGGGGGGGGGCGTTGG
>CM055818.1:47739061-47777724 GCA_029582265.1 Zoroaster sp. YZ-2022 | reverse complement strand
TCGTGGTAAACCTCACCACGAATCTTAAAACCAGTGTACCTCAACTAGGGCTAGCTCACTGCCAGCCTAGCCCTGTAACAGGTATACCTCACAACAGGTTATAATATTAACCACAATACAGATCAAGTGAAATATCGGTAACAGATTATCTAACGGGGTTGATTACACCAGAGGATTACCATAACCCTCACAGGAACCCAGAGCGCTACAACCAATGAACCTCACCGGGTTAGCAAGCACAAAGGTAATAGGAATACAATCCAGCCGTCAATCCCACCAGAGGTGTACTACAAACAGCATGTAATCCTCAACCCTCCTATGCTCCTCAGCCTTCCCAATAATAGGTCCAACACTCACGCTCACTCACGTTCCCAAAACAATCCTTCCCCAAACAAAGTTATATTACCTCCCTCTACCCGCAGCTAGCTGTCGGCGACTCAGGGAGTTCCGCAGTTCCAGCCTACACACTGAACGCACACAATCCCACACACGGCCCAGCCAGTCAAGCGACAAATCACAGCGATAAACACATCAATATAGCACTGTTCCCCTATTGAACTCTAATCTCCGACTGCCCTCTGACCCCGCCAGTGCTGCTGCTTAACTGCCAGGCGCAGACCCCACGCGACGCAGACCGGCGCATAGCGTCGCTGGCGAAAGACGCAGTAAACTCGCAACAGTCCACTAGGCTGGACTAGACTTGCCCCTGTTCCGTCACAATATCAAAAAATTCGTCATCGTTACTTACACTCTGAAAATCTTTAAGAGCCTGCTCAATAATCTTCCTCTCGTGGTCTGGGATAACCTGCAAGAATGTCTTGATAAGTTCTTCTTCCTGTGTTTCATGTCCAAAACAATGATTTATGAATGGCTTTGCAAGTTTAATAGGGAAATAGCCCACAGTTCTATATCCAATAATCATAACTGCAGCAACATGTTCCCATGTTTCTTTCATGTCATGTCGGGTAACAGGAACTTTTATTGTACTTCCAGTTGTACATTTTTTCTGAAATGTCTCCCAGTATTCTGTTAAGGCATCTCTAAGGACGCCCCCATTATCTTCTCCTTTCTCAGATGTCCCATTGGGTAAGATCATCTCTACTTCAATGATATCATTTACATTTATTACACTGTTCTTAACGGCTGTGTTAAGTTCTCCAAAAACATGGCCCCGATGGATTTTGAGTTTCTCAATGTTATTTGCTGGCGTTAAGGTATTCTGGGGAGGCAATGTTTCACTGACATTTTCAAAAGGTAAAGTGTCATGAAACATATCATCAGTGAAAGCAGAAACCTCCGAACAGGACTTTATCATCTGAAGACAAAATGATCAAAAATACGAGAAGGTCCAGAAGTTCCTGCGATGTTTGTTTGGTCCCCTTCATCTGATTGATCTCTCATCTGAGGTATCTCAGGTGTGCTCGTTGGAACAGCTGATCTGTGTGTAGTACTGTTGGAGGATGACTTGGGAGCTTCATCTGGTTCTTCTAAATGCTTGGTAAACATGTAAACTCTTAACATTTTTAACTTAACGCGCTCGATAAGTTCAAGCAATGTTATCGATGGATCCA
Organism: Zoroaster sp. YZ-2022; assembly: GCA_029582265.1. Taxonomy (NCBI): domain Eukaryota; kingdom Metazoa; phylum Echinodermata; class Asteroidea; order Forcipulatida; family Zoroasteridae; genus Zoroaster; species Zoroaster sp. YZ-2022. The sequence goes on along the minus strand of CM055818.1, from coordinate 47,776,153 downwards.
AAGCATCATCCTGGTGGTCCATTAGCGTAATTTCAAACTCTTTTACTTTTCCAAGTTTGGATTTTCCATTTGGAAAGAACAGTTTTGTGGCAATGTCTTTATCTCGGCCATAGTTACATCTTTATCGAGTGTAAGATGTCTAGTCCCACCTCCTCTTTGTTGCCTGACCTGAGAAAAAACTATCCCATTGAAATTCTTCCAACCAATCTCAAAACGGCGTTTCTGTCTAACAGCATTTGTATTTCCACTCAATTTGGTACTTCGATTGTCCTTTGAGTTTCCACCAAAGAATTTACGTTTTTTGTTCCGAATTTTGTCCATTAATTTCAGGCTTGCCTTACAAATATCTCCTTCCTTCATGACTTCCCTTTCCCTGCCACAATACTGCCGTACTGCTATTCTGTCACCAAGCTTTGGTAAAATCTCTGTAGATCTGTATCAGACATATCAGCTACTGTCTCACAGTCCAGCTAAGAATAAAACCAAAAATGAAAACATTTAAACTTTTTGTGAAAAAAAAAATACTTAATTCATAATAGAATAAACAGAAAATAAATATTTGTATACAGCAAACATGCTGAATTTTGGTAATCATTCAATTTTATTTTACAATCCAAGAAATCAATGCAAGTGCTGGCCTCGTAACATTTTTAGTAGTAACATTTTTACTTCTTTTCTAATTGCATGGTGGCTTTTGAATTAAAACTTTATAAAACTATGATTTTAAATAACTTAAATGAGCTTAGCAGTTATCTTGTATACAAACCTTCTCTGCAACCATCATCCTCACTGTTTCTTCAGGTACTTTTCTCTCCTCTGTAAGAAACTTGAAAAAACACTTCTCAGAAGCTGGTATATCTGCAAATTGAGATTAAAAATTATCAATTAATTTCATGGAAATCAAACTAAATGTTAAAATTTAAGTGTACTTGTGCTGGCATGGAACTTTATCATTTGCAACAACTACAAACAGTGAAACTTAGTTTTTCAACTCTACAAATACATTCCATTTGTACAATCAACTTATAGTGGTGAAAAGTGTATTTCACTTCACACATTTATTTCAATGCTGTCATAATGGATCAAAATACATCAATTACTGTCTGTGGCATAACAAAAAAATATATAACAAGTTCTGATGATAATTGCAGTTATGACACGGAAATGAATAAATATCAATTTATTTATTATTATGTAATGTGTATTTCATCAGAATCTGTAATTTTCATTTCATCATGAAGTCAGTCATGGGATTGTGATTGTGTATAAAGTTGACGGTGTTTGTGTGAAATATTAAAAAATATTTTTAAACAAACTATGCATGCACTTCCATGACTGTGATTTACACTGATTACCGAACTGATGAACTCAGCTGTTGGCCCAGTGACCACAAACTTTAGCACACGACCGTAACCCTGGCTCCCACACAAGCAATCACTATCGGGTCGTTATTACGACTGCACTATGGACGGTTGAGCCACCATGCAGTACACAACGGCGGATCTAGGCCCAAAGTTTAGGGGGGGCCAAATGCTCAGTGGAGGGGCGTATTTGCGAGCGCAAAACGTTTCTGGTGGGGTTTGTTTGTTTTGTGGGTCTAGACGACAATACTTGATTTAGTATGAAATTTCAGTGATAAGCTTTGGATTTGAACCCGCAACCTTGTGATTGTAGGCTAGGTCCTGCGGTCTAACCACTTGACTAATGCAGGGTTTCCGGAAATGCTTAGCTTCTGGTTGCTCTGAGCGGACAAATATTATTCATAATCTACACAGTGCTGCAAAAACAGCCCACTGTATTTTACGTTGATACTTACTGCTCATATGACGATGGAAGACGAATCTTTCAAGTCACTGCTCCTGCTCGTACTCACAAGATTGAAATGCATTTTATGCACGCGATGTTCGCGCCAAGTCTAAACGTAGGCTCACATTGCGGACGTTGCATGGCTCACCTATTATCCAGGAAACCCCACACAACCAGTCGCGTGTGCATAAGCCATGCATACAATCACCGTGTACGCCCTCGTCTAATGCAGCTTGGCTTAACTGCACAAACTACCATTGCAAATTTTGTGCAATGTTGGATCGTGAGTAGGATTATGAACACATTCATGTAGCCAATCAGTGTGTTGTAATTTGCATACTTTAACAAAAGCTGAACGTATAAGCAAGACTTAGCTGCACAAGGAGGGGGCGTAAAGTTGTGGGGTTTTGTTTTGTCTCTCTTTTTCCCCCTTTTTTTTCTTCTTTTCTTTTCTTTTCTTTTTTTTTTTTTTTTTGGGGGGGGGGCGTACAGCTTCGGTTTTTTTGGGGGGCCATGGCCCCCGTTGGCCCCCCCCTGGATCCGCCGTTGGCAGTACACAGTGCATGCCATAGCCTAGGGGATCAGCGGTGATTAATGTTACCACGAATAATGATACACTTCTAAGTCCTACATGCTTCTACTGATAACTTCTATACATTTAGTTACTGCCTTAATATCTTTCCATTTGCTTATAAAATCAGCGACTGATGAAGATTGATAAACTTACCAATAACGTCATCATCAGAACAACTACTTCCATTCACCTCCGCCATCTTGAATCAACTAACGTTTGTGTGTAACGCATGCGTGTGGCGGATTGTTAAACCGTGCGAACAGATTACTAATCCGTGCGAACGGATTCCTAATCCGTGCGAACGGATTACTAAACTGTGCGAACGGATTACTAAACTGTGCGAACGGATTACTAAACCGTGCGAACGGATTACTAAACAGTGCGAACGGATTACTAAACCGTGCGAACGGATTACTAAACCGTGCGAACGGATTACTAAACCGTGCGAACGGATTACTAAACCGTGCGAACGGATTACTAAACTGTGCGAACGGATTACTAAACTGTGCGAACGGATTACTAAACCGTGCGAACGGATTCCTAATCCGTGCGAACGGATTACTAAACCGTGCGAACGGATTACTAAACCGTGCGAACGGATTACTAAACCGTGCGAACGGATTACTAAACCGTGCGAACGGATTACTAAACCGTGCGAACGGATTACTAAACCGTGCGAACGGATTACTAAACTGTGCGAACGGATTACTAAACTGTGCGAACGGATTACTAAACTGTGCGAACGGATTACTAATCCGTGCGAACGGATTACTCCATTGAATTTTTTTTCTTACCACTGTCCCTTCCCGGGCTTCGTAATTTACTCATAAACCAGCTACGATGTTTTACAGCGGGGATATTCAGCAAGCGAGTCTAGGGTAGTCCCATTGCTATGGATATACCGGGTACCGCGTCGATGCATCGGCGAGGTCTATCCACTTTATAACTGAATTGGGAAAAACTACACGGGGGGGCAGTGGCTTGTTGAATAGAGATGTTTAAAAATGAATGTTTTTATACATTCTATTATTTTCAAAAATAAAAGAGGAGACATGCCCATTTGAACCCGTCTGGATTTGCCAATAGGAAAGTGTGCGGTAATTAGGCTTGTTTTCATAATGTGTACCCGTATACTTGTGTGAATGATGACTGAAGACACTAGACACTATTGGTAATCTAGAATAAGTCAATCACAATTAGGCTTGTTTTCATAATGTGTACCCGTATACTTGTGTGAATGATGACTGAAGACACTAGACACTATTGGTAATCTAGAATAAGTCAATCACAATTAGGCTTGTTTTCATAATGTGTACCGTATACTTGTGTGAATGATGACTGAAGACACTAGACACTATTGGTAATCTAGAATAAGTCAATCACAATTAGGCTTGTTTTCATAATGTGTACCCGTATACTTGTGTGAATGATGACTGAAGACACTAGACACTATTGGTAATCTAGAATAAGTCAATCACAATTAGGCTTGTTTTCATAATGTGTACCCGTATACTTGTGTGAATGATGACTGAAGACACTAGACACTATTGGTAATCTAGAATAAGTCAATCACAATTAGGCTTGTTTTCATAATGTGTACCCGTATACTTGTGTGTATGATGACTGAAGACACTAGACACTATTGGTAATCTAGAATAAGTCAATCACAATTAGGCTTGTTTTCATAATGTGTACCCGTATACTTGTGTGAATGATGACTGAAGACACTAGACACTATTGGTAATCTAGAATAAGTCAATTACATCACATTCATTTCCATACTTAACAAACAAAGAATTAACAAACTTTATATTAAAAGTGCATTAAACGATGAAGCAGTAAATGTTAAATTCATAGCAAAATAAATTAATTAAATAGAGCATGGGGGCTGTTTGTATAAACAGAAGCTTGTTAAAAACAGCCAGACAGACAAAAAACACAAACAAAAAGGACAGACAGACAAGAGACAAGACAATAGGTAGTTGACACGATACAGAGTAAATATACTGATGACAGAGGCAATTAAAATAATGAAAAAATATCAAATGGTTGTTAAACAAAAACAACGCAATGGAAGAAAAGAGATATTGGGGAGAGGACTAACACGCATAATGAGAGAACATAAATGATTCAATTTTACATGAAACTTACTTGGTATGAAGTTAATGGCATCTAAACATCCATTGAAATATATCTGTCTAAAATGCTATAATCTTAGCAAAATTAGTAAAAAAAGGAAAATAATATTTCCCAGCAGAATTTTCGTCCTCTGGGGAAAAAAAAAAAATCAACATTAGAACTATACAAATCTCCTCGAAATATGACATGACGTAATAAGTTTGTTAAGAACGTCTGCGATTGGCTGATGCTCGTCTAGACTGTGGCATTAGTACCCGCAATAACTATAAATATTTACTGAAGTATATAAGAATACTTGTGTGACCGATGCTTTGTCGGGGTTGGAGTGAGGTGGGGTGGTGGTGGATACGGGTTCGAACGACAACACCCACGGGCTATGCCGCTATATAGGGTTCACAGGTCTTTAGATTGGATCTTAGGTGTATCATTGTTATAGGGGGAGAGGGGTAAACCATGTTATGTCACTTTGTAAATATACAAGTCAGCATTCACAGCTTCAATCAGCAGATCAACTCATCTGTACAGACAGGATTTTTTCTGGAGAACAAGGATTTCGTAGATGGAACATCAATGACACTAAAATGAAAGCGCTAATTTATGTTTTTCTTCGACAATTTATTTCATCAGTGAGGGAACAGGGACCAAAGCCTCTCTTTTTTAGGACTTAGAATTAAAATATAAATATTAAATGCATTTTGAAAAACCCACTAAATATTGGTGGGAATTTTTTTGTTTTTGTTTGGGAGGGAATGTTTCGTTTCTTAGATGATTTTTGTATTTTTGGGGACATATTTGAATAATTTGTAAACCTTTAAATAAAGTTTTAACGCGGACCGTAGTAAAAGATTTCTGGGTCAACAAAATTGAGGTGGGGCCATCCTATGGACCATCAAGACTTGACAAAAAGTGTGGATTTATATGTTCCCTCCCCTCCCGGGCTTTACACACTTGTACATCATCCCTTTGCAGCAGTCCTTGGTTATCACAACCTGCCAAAACAACAACAACAACAACAACAACAACAAAACTAGTTGGTGTTGTGTTTTTAACATCACAATTTTTTGTAGTGTAGGGAAAATAGGCCCGGTAGCCTGGCACATGAAAATTTAATTAATTTTGATGATTGCATGTATACATAAGATGGGAATTTACACAACCGGTGAAAATCGGCCATTACTGCAACGGTCGACATTATTCACTGCATGATCTTCATGATGTCAGGTTGAATACAACAGCATTTAACCCTTTCATTACCAGCCAGTTATGTAAGAGAGTACCCTTCTTTACCACAGTAATTAGGAGCCCAATGTCACTTCAGCACCAGTGGGTTTTTCACAATTTCATTGAAGTGCGCCCTCACTCTGCAGTAATAGACACTTTTTTTTACATGTGTACTGTACATACCAAATGGCTCAAATATATTTGTATGTTAAACTGATGGTAAAAATGAGTATACAAAGGGAGGAAAATATTGTGCAGATTTTTAAGTATAAAAGCAAAACAATAAAATATTTAGATCAGTATTTACACTGAAGAAAAGTAATACAAATGGGTGATATTTCATGCAAATACGGTACATGTATAAGATTTCTTTTCCATGTGAAAAACAATAACTTGGATGAGATTTTTGGGGAATTTTTTTTGTTTTCTACTTGGAAATGAACCATTCAGTGTACATACATCACAATCCATGCTAACAACCCCTCACCCCCCCCCCCCCCCAATTCAATGTTGGTTTGGACTGTAATCTGCAGCTTGTCCGACCATTCCCAACATTGAACAGAGAGGGTTTGAAGGCAAATAGTATAGATTTAAAATCAAGTGATGTGGTATTTCTCAAAGCAAGGAACTATGCACATAGGTTGTGTACATTGTTTACAGATCATCTTTGTTTGTTTTCGCCTGCCTAATTTTCGGTTACTGCAAACAATGCAGTCGCGTTTCTTTCCATTGGGGTTTGCCAGGATAGTGCTGTTGCCCTGTCAACTCAATAGGAATATGGTATCTCAACTGACTTGTTGCGTTACGTTCCCAACCCAACAGCAAGCCCTGTACAATCCCTATACGAAAATCAAGGTTACTGACATTTTGTTCCCTGCTATGCTGGTGAATATTACTCTGCTATTGACAATACAGATATTCAGCATATGGAAAAAACTCTTTTCCACCATTTCAAGCTTCTGTGTGTATGATTGTAGTACTGAAAACATTGGTTGGCAAGATCAGTTCCACCCATGTTTTTGTTGTAATCTTCAATACAATTGGGCTTCATAACATCACAAAATCCACTTGTGCTCTTATTACACCGAATTTGCTTTTTGGACAAATCAGTGTTGCCTACATTAGTTAAAAGTGTTACAGATTTTTTGTCTTGCCAAACGATACACAATTGCCCACCTTTCACCCAAAAAAATGGGTCATCTCCTTTCTTCATTTTATGGTTTTTGGGTTTGCGGCCTGGGGTATTCCCTGTGTAGTGTAACGAACAGTTCCACAACATCCGAATCCTAGTTTAGCAAGTTTAGCTACAAGAGCTGGGCTAGTATAGTAATTATCACAATATATTACGTGTCCCTTATTCTCAAGTCCATGGACCAGATCAATGACGACTTTTCCTGCAACTGTTGGGTTTGGTGGATGGCAGTCTGATGACTTGAAATCTACGTCTGCATCATAAACAGTTTGGGTGTCGTCGGCTCCTGTGTACAGTTTCCAAGCACACGTGTATCCTGTTTGGACTCGTTCAGGGAGAAGGCTTTAATACCCCGTTTTATAGGTTTGTTAGGCATGTACTGAACAAAACTTAAGCGTCCCTTGAATTTCAACATACTCTCGTCTGGAGACAGATTCTGCGCAGGGTTATACAGGTTGAGAAACTTCGGGACGAGGACTTCTATCAAGGGCCGAACTTTGGAAAGTTTGTCCCGTTTAGCCAAGGCTCTACGAGGAATTTGGTTATTTGAGATGTGGAGGAACCGAAGAATTGAACTGAACCGATTACGGGACATGATCGACGGATAGAATGGGATGTGAAGAATTTCAGATGTCGACCAGTACATCTTGTATTGAGAGGATTTGTTTATGCCCATAGCAATGAGAAGTGCCACAAATGCCATCATTTCTGGAATGTTGGTTGGGTGCCAGGAGAATTGTTCATCAGGATTCGAGTCTATTGTTTGCTGCGCATAGCGATTAGTCTCGTCGACGAGCATATTCCACACAAGTTGACAAAAATACAGCTTGGTTATTTGAGATGTGGAGGAACCGAAGAATTGAACTGAACCGATTACGGGACATGATCGACGGATAGAATGGGATGTGAAGAATTTCAGATGTCGACCAGTACATCTTGTATTGAGAGGATTTGTTTATGCCCATAGCAATGAGAAGTGCCACAAATGCCATCATTTCTGGAATGTTGGTTGGGTGCCAGGAGAATTGTTCATCAGGATTCGAGTCTATTGTTTGCTGCGCATAGCGATTAGTCTCGTCGACGAGCATATTCCACACAAGTTGACAAAAATACAGCTTGAAGATCTCTGCTGCCGACAGTGTGGCAAAGTCGCCGGTGGGGCCAGAATTTCCAGTGAACTGCACAGTCCCACACTCGTAATGGTCTCGTCGTTCCCAACCAGATCGGAAATCTAACTTTCCTGTCGTCCTCCTTGATCTCGGTCGGCTATCACCTTGGTAGGTCGGCTGCAACAGAAAAACAAGGCAAAGGAGGATTAATCTCGGTCCTTTGTAAATACAATATCTCAATGCTGCATGTGCACAGGCCCACAGGGTCATGCGCAAAACGAATATTGTGCTGAGAAAAAAATATGGCAGATTCCATCCACTCTCCAAAACTCGTTGTCGATAAATTTTAGTTTTAATGTGGGATTGTGAATGTGAATTCACCCAACTTCTTGCATAATACGACTTATGAGGGCCTTTCGAATACAAGGCTATTCTTTTGGAAGCTTGAGACTAAGAGTACATTTTCAGCCTGTTAACGCTAAACAGCACGACCGGCTATGGGTAAATGTTAAAATTTCTATGCTATATCTATACATCAACTTGCTGTTTCAATGAATACAAATATTACCCCAACATTCCCAAAAAACTAATAATAATTGTACATTTTCACTTGACTTTTTTGACCCAGTCAAGGGGGTGGGGATTTGGTCAATCATATTAAAGGGATCCATTTTCTAAATTTACATTACTCAACTCCAACAGTTGTAACGCTATTTACGCTATAGCCTAGGAAAATAAGTGAATTACGTTAATTTGCATTGGGCCAGGAAGAGTAACGTTAACTGTTATTAGTTATTCATTTTTACTGTGATTTTGGCCTACCTCTTCAAGTTCAACGAATTCCGCTGGAATTTGTACTTCTAATGTGCTGTCGTCATCCGTTACTTCGTTATCTGATTCTGAGCCACTGTCTGCCAAAATCTCAGCCAAAATGCCATCATTTATGTCCGTTTCCATCATGATTGCAACTAAATTAAACTGACCGTTGTGGAAGCGAGTGGACGCTAGCACCGGGAACCGCAAAGTGACGCACTTTTCTTTTCATAAACTTTTATACACTTCATTCCTGTCAATAGAGGGCGCCAACCCCAAAAACCACTCAAGCATTTTCAGGTGGTGATTTAAGTCGCCGTGGTCGTCAAGGGCATGCCGATTCCCGGCACCTTTTAGAGCCCACGGGAAGGAAGCGTATCACAACAAAGGCTCTTTTTAGAGCCCGTGGGATCGAAAGGGTTAAAACATGTTGATGGACTGGTTAACTCGTTATCTCTGACTTTGGCTCAGTTACAAATGAGTTATGACTGTATAGTTGCCATAAAAAAATGAATTAATTTTATAATTTTGTTCTGAACCAACACAATGAATATGGCGTCATCTCCCCCACCTCCCACCCACACACGTAGGGCCATTAACAATTGACAGCACTAGTCTGTTTTGGACACTAGCCAATACACGATAGCTGTGCCAGAATTATACATGTAGACTTATATCATGATGTCGCAGTTAAACAATACAACTTGTTGAACGAAATACACAACAATATAAAGCAGAGACTATTTTTACACAATCATTGCCTCTATGAATAATAAATACTATAACCGTGCAGCCATCTTGGTTTTACTCCCATACAAATCAACGTGACCAAAACGAGGCTGGCAGGAAAATAGTCTGGCCCCTCGAGATGAGAAATAGCACTATAATCATACTCGAGTGCAGGGAATTTGACCGCGGCATGAAAAAGGTAAAAAAAGTAAATAACTGTCAATTACAACTACTTCTTATTGAAGATGTATCGCCCGTGCTTTTCGCTATTTTAACGGCAGCTTTCCCCCTTTTTAACGGAAGTTTAATTTTTCATTGGAACATTGATTTTAATTGATAAAGTAAACCCGAGGAGGGGGCGGGGGGAGGCAACATAATGAACCCACACTTTATGTCTAGTCATGATGGTCCATAGGATCACCACTATACCTCAATTTATTATTTGGCACATGACACAAATCTTGGACTGCGGTCCACGTTAACACTTTATTCAAAGGTTTACGAAATAGCCTGTATAAATATTTGTCAAACAATTTCCCATAAATAATTCCCACCAATAATCTTCAAAATGGATTGAATATTTATATTTTAATCCGAAACATCAAAGTCCTAATAAAAGAGAGGCTTTGGTCCCTGTTCCCTCACTGATGAAATAAATTGTCGAAGAAAAACATAAATTAGCGCTTTCATTTTAGTGTCATTGATGTTCCATCTACGAAATCCTTGTTCTCCAGTACATCCTGTCTGTACAGATGAGTTGATCTGCTAATTGAAACTGTGAATGCTGACTTGTACATTTACAAAGTGACATACCGGTAACATGGTTTTACCCCTCTCCCCCATAACAATGATACACCCAAGATCCAATCTAAAGACCCGTGGGCCCTATAGCTGCATAACCCGTGGGTGTTGTCGTTCGTACCCGTACCCACCACCACCCCACCTCACCCCAACCCCGACAAAGCATCAATGGATTTTTGTTGGACTTTTTTCATCGCCTATAAAATCACCCAAATTGCGACCCCCTGAAGTTCTGATGCCGTACCAAGAACACTAAGTGTCCCCCCGGACACACACGCCTACCGGGCAATGAGCGACCAGAGTAGGGCTTATACCTTATATTTTGTGTAGGCGTCCGTCTCTCCCTCATAAGCTTAGTCTGCAAAAACTGGAGTATCAAATTAAACACTAGTGATGTGAATTTAATTCTTTCATGGTGTTGGACGAAGAACACCAGTGGGTGTACTTTTAACACCACGGTTTTTGCAGTGAAAGAAACACTTTTATTCATTTATTTATTTATTTATTTTTTGGATTTATTAATTTGAGTTGTTAATTGTTTTTTTATTTAAGTTTTTGGTTTGATGTTTAATAGGTTCATAAAATAAGGTTGATAAATATTTTTGCACAATTGTTTAATTTTTCCTGTTGAAATTAGGCCTCATGTTGCTGAAAATATTAGTCGACGACATAGACTCGTGAAGTTGATTTATTTAATATCCATCCCAATTCGTCCAAATGTCACAAACAAGACTGATTGCTTTCCCCCCATTATAACAGGTCATCATTTTTTTTTCTGAGGCCGCAAAATGCTTTACTAGTACTTTGGAGATCATTATAGATTTTATTACCACAGCTCAATAGCTCCTAGCTGAATACGTCGTCTTTCTATCAACGGGTGATTATTTAATTTTCTCTTTTTGAAAATCTATCCCTGCCACATTATCGTTATGTTAATATAAATGTCTCTTTGTCAGGGTCGCAGAAAAAGGGGGAATGGGGAACACGATTATAAAAAAAAGATCATGTGTCTGCCACATGATCATTATGATTACCTGTATATTGCAAACTCCTACATATAAATGTCCAAAACACAAACATGGCGACGTTGTTCCTCATTGGTCAGTGTTTACGTCATTACGTTAAACGTTTGAAGCGGTCGTCTGTGATTGGTGAAAGTGTAATTTGCATATATGCGTACATTTAGATTTTTGTTCTTCTATAAGCCTTTGATGCATTAAATATGCATGGCCCTTTTTATACTGGAAATTTAAGGAAATGTTTGCTTTCATTTGAACACTGATAATTTCCTTTTCGAAAAGAACAAAATGATATACTTCACAAAATAGATGTCAGAAGCTTGGTTTTATAGTACAAAAACGGCCAACCTGAATTTATGACCCACCATAAATTAATTTCCGTACATATTTAAGAAAAATCATGTTTCTCACGATTATTTTGCGAAATGTCTCATTTTACAGCATTTAGTATTCACTTCCTCAAGCAAAATAGCATAGTGAAAGCTGCCGTTAATATAGTGAAAAACGCAGGCGATACATCTTTAATATGACATGAGTCCTTGACTTTATCTACCTGTTTCATGCCACAGCCATTTTTGCCAAATTTCTCACCTAGACGGGCCAGACTATTTTCCTGCCAGCCTCGTTTTGGTCACGTTGATTTGTATGGGAGAAAAAAAAGATGGCTGCACAGTTACAGTATTTATTATTCATGGAGGCAAGGATTGTGTAACAACGGTCTGTGCTTTCTATAGGAGTTTTGTCAAAAGAAAAAGTACTTTTCCCCCATTATAACAGGTCATCATTTTTATTCTGAGGCAGCAGAAAGCTTTGGTAGTACTTTGAAGATCATTAATTATAGCTTTTATTACCTCATAGCTGAATACGTCGCCTTTCTATCAAAGGGTTTCTCTTTTGGAAATCCATCCCTGCCACATTATCATTATAACTACCTGTAGGCCCATTCGCCTTAGTCACGATAAACACGAAAGCGAGGCTGTAATTCTCACAACCACACTCTGTAGCTTACATGCTGCATGCACCAGCGAGAAGGCCAAATAATCTGATAGTTCCAAAGAAAAGTTCATTCCTGACATAAGGAATAAATAAATGGACGTAGCTTTTTCCATTAATTTACTTACAATCCAATGACATTTGAAGGCGAGGTTGCCCCTGCAAACAGACACAATTAGGTAGGTTACTATAAAAATACACGCATGATATCATCTATTCAACCTACTTCCGTGTATATACACTTGTTCCAATTGTGGGAGAGTTGCACATTTAATATTCAGAGTGGAGTTACAGTACAGCATCTCATCTCGTGCCCTATCCTCAAAAAGGTGATTTTACCATTCTGGTATTGTTGATAATGTTACTCTCTTTGAATCAAGATATGCATTAACCCTAACTCCCTGGACAACAAAAGCAGTTGGAGGATTTTTATTGTTCAGTAACAGTGCTTAGGGAGTTAGGTACGGAGCCCGGGAAGTGACATGCGAAAAAGAAAAAAAATCGTTTTCCCGAGAACTTTATTTTTCATTTTTCGTTTTCCCGAGATTTTTTTTGTTGCATTTTTCGTTTTCCCGAGTTTTTTTTTCTTTTCATTTTTCGTTTTCCCGAGTTTTGTTTTTCATTTTTCGTTTTCCCGAGTTTATTTTTGTCATTTTTCGTTTTCCCGAGATTTTTTTTTTTGCACATGGCTTGGTGGCCATGCTGTGACCGCTCGATCGCTCCGGCCGTACATAGCACTTGAGTGACAAAATAGTTACTATGTACTAGTAGTAGTAGCAGTAACGTTAAACAGCTCCTATACGTATACGACGACTAGTACTAAGCACACTGTGTGGTGAGATTAAACCTGCAGTTTGCAAAGACCTACTCAGAACTAAAGTTTACAGCTACCGATCTGACCGTTTTACTATTGTCTTTTGATTGAAGGTAGGTTGGTTGAATGAGGTGAATGCTCTCGCCGATACAGTAGCCTAGCCTGACGTAAATATAATGCAATAATGAATAAATGATTGTCAATGCATTTCTAAATCAGCACTAACGTAACTTTGCAAAATGTGGTGATATCTTCCAAAGTGCAAACACAGTATAACACACACTGTACCACGAACCATGTTGATGTACATTTTAGGGCTACTTTTAGAATAACACATGTGACACTCAGTCATCACACACACTCTAGAGAGCAAGTTGATGTAATAATAGGCTAGTACAGTTTGCTAGTAGTACATGTATGTTTGCATAAGAGGGTTAGTTTAAAAGGGATAAGTCTGTGTAAGGAGTTAGTTTGCCAGCAAGTATTTACCAATAATATAGACCTATGCCTATTCCTATTTTCAAATGTTTCCCTCTACTCTTTGTCTGGCATTTTTCACTCAATCAGAAGACAAATATTCTATAGGCCTAGATCTATAGTAACAAGAAAATGTTCACATAACGTTACAATTGAAAGAGTTGATATGATTGATAATGATTTTTAATGTTCTGAAATATTTTCAAGTATATAATAATAAATTATGCAGTTTTCCTTTTCTTCTGTTTGTATTCTTTGACACCATTTGCAAACCTGTAGCAGGCATCCAAATTTTCCGTTTTCTTGTTTTTGTGGGATTGCTGTTCTCTGTTTTGACTTATGTTTCCTTCATTAAAGTCTGTGTGAATCAAGTTCCTGTGTTTTCTGAATGGCTGTTAATTCTGAGAGACTCTCTATATTGCACACTGGATGAAATAATCCCACCCCAAATTTCTTAAAAACAGAAAATTCGGAAGCCTGCTGTAGACCTACACCATTTGTATACACTTGAATTAAATGAAACATATTGCAATTGGTGTGTACTGTAATGGTTTAAACGTCTTTGGTTTGAGTTTGAATTTATTCCTAGTTGACATTTTTTCGTACATTTTTTGAAAAAAACATCCAAAATGGTTCACGATCCATTTAAAGTATGAAGAGGGGTCAAAAAAATTGGGTTTGATGATATATGATATCATGTTTCTGCCATGACACAGGTTTTTGAAACAAGAATCATCATGGCAGACCTAATAGATTTCCTAAAGGAAAGAGGCGTGGATGATCTTCAAGCTATTCGAGATGACAAGGTATTAATTCATGTCGATATCTAAGTAATATCCCTGTGTTTAATTTTTTTGGTATCAAAACAAGATTCTGTTTTCACAGTTTAACCCTCATTAAACATGTTATACGGTACCCGTAAGCCTTTTTGAGGTATTTAATGGACACCAAGGGAGGGTGCTATTTAGAGTGGGTACATTCTTTTATATAAAAATTACACAATTTATTAAACCCACTCTAAAGAGTGCCCTCTTATTATGTCCACCATAACCTTTTAAAAAAACAGTTGTATGTGTGTTAGGAGCATGACAAGACAATAATGATCTCTAATATAGGAGACTCTGGGACGTGAGGTGGTAGAATACATACATGTAGGGGGAATATTCCATTGTAATTCTGAGCATGCACATTATATTTCAAACAATGGAATACATGAAAAGGTACATGCATTACAATATGTGTATGTCTAAAGTGTTCATCATTTGACAAAGATGTATCCATTGGCCTGGGAAACAACCCAAGACACATGATAGCGTTGCCTGGTGTATACACACCAGTTCAATGTTGTTACACAGATGATGACATATCTCGGAAAACTTTCATTGTTTGTCAAATGTTGAGATCCATCATTGTTGAGATGCAGGACAAAATTTGCCACATTTCAATGGGGGAAAGTGGGGAGGGGGAAGATGGGCCAATAGAAAATAAAGCAAATGTTCAATCTGAAAAGTACTGTTTACAAAGGGGATATTTGTACAAATTTACCTGAAATGCTGTTGATTTCAGTTGCAATCAATCAAAATCAAGCATGTTATGAATAAACTGATAAAATATAAATAGTTCTTCACTGTTTTCTTGAAAAATATGAATGCCGAAATGGATGAAATTTTCACAGGTTAAAGTTTATGTAAAACTAGATTATTGTAATAAATGCAGTCTTCCAAAATCATCAATTATTTGAAGCAGGGTGCAGCCCTCAGTATCTTGACACCTATTGTATCAAAATCAGCCCCAAAAATTAGTTGGTGTTCAAACAAATAATTTGGGTGAGTGGGTCTAAAAAGGGGGGGGGTCCTGAAAATTGTCATTTGGAGTTGATTATGTTCATACCTTTATTATTCTAAGTATACCCTTTTCTATTGATTTTGGTGTTGGTTTGTATATGTTAGGTCAAGGAACTCAATGAGAGTGATTAATTTCACTTCAGGGTACAACCTATATGTGAAATTGAGTATTTTTCATTATTTGTATAGTTTTTACCAAACCTGTGAGGTCACATGACCATAAAATTTTAACCTTTTTAAAAGGATGTTCTGGCAATTATCAAAGATGTTTGTTTGAACCACCATAAACAATGGATTCGGGGCTGTGTTTTCATTAAATATAATACAATTGTAAATCCATATTCTGTGAACATCATGTGTGTGAATGTTACTACACTACTTTCCATTTGAAGTCTATAAGACTGTAACCCGTCCATACTGCAATGAATCAACTGGCTGTATCCGTTTTATATATCCATAGTATACCTGAGATTATTAATATGCATGTATGGTGATGTAATCTTGTAGACATAGTCAAAACAATAAAAACAATTGGAAAAACTCAACTTTACATATAGGCTGTACCATTAAGTGAAAATAATCACACTCATCGAATTCCTTGACCTAACATAAAGAAAACAACATCAAAATCAATAGAAATGTGTAGAGAAAAAAAATGTTTGGGGGGCGGCACCAACTCATTGTTGGGTCATTTTCGAAAAAAAAAAGGTGTCAAAATGCTCAGGGCTGTAATCTGCTTTTAAATAGGCTGGTCCCCTAAGGAATTTGAATCGTTACCCTTTTTTTTTACCCCTGTATACACTGTAGCCCACCATTATAATTTAATATCTAATTGTATTTATTTGATTTGTAGATTGACTGTAGCACACTACTACTGATGGATGACACTTCAATGAAGAAATACATACCTGCATACGGCGACAGATTGGCAGCAGTTTCGTTCTGTAAAAAGCTACAAAAGAAAACATCCACTGAACCCACTAGCACTGTGCTCGATAGGCTCATGACCAAACTGTCCAATCGAAGAAGAAAGAACCAGTCGGATGACAGTGACGGTCATTCAAAAGTCATCAAAAAGGCAACACAAACGCTCAAAAAGAATAGACGTATAGAATTGGGATGGTTGGATTATGATGAAATAGATCAATCATACAAGCAGGTTAGAAAGCCAGAAGGGGGTGGTACTCGACAACGTGTAGTGGGAAAAATGAAGAGAAGATGTCATATTGGAAACAGGAAAGATGTTATTCTTTCCAAATGGAAAATCAAAGAAGGGAACAGTGGATGAATTCACTTTCTCAGTGCAAGACTTCCGAGGCTGTGGCATGGGAACATCGACTATTGCTGAGCTCTATGAAGAGACAAGCGTTAAAATATTGAGACTTTACGTATGCACAAAGCACTCACATGTGAACCAACCCTTATCTTCAGAAGATAGCTCCTGCGATGACGACAGTGAACTAAGAAAATCTCCAAACATTTACGATAGCGACGGAGAAGTGAAGCTCGGCAAAGCTTCCAATGACAAAGTTTTTCCACTTGATGACACTTTGCCATGTGCCACTTCCCCATCACAGGCTGAAATATCTAAAGAAATTGTGATTAACCTTGATTCAGACACAGAATCTGTTGTAGAAGTGACAAGAAATGAAAATTACCCATCTAAGTCTGTCTCCAGTCCGTCCCACACTGAACCAACCCAGCCAAAAATAAACACAAATGATTCATTTGTCGAACCATTACCAACAACCATGCCTGATGGGAATTGCATGAACATACGTCTGCATCGAATACACATTCAGAGGGAGATGATAGCGATTTTCAAGACACCAGAAATCATTAATATGTCCATAAAGGTTACTTTTGTGGATGAGGCTGGTGAAGATGCAGCAGGAGTGTCAAGGGAGGCATACAGTGCCTTTTGGGTTTCTTTCTTTTCTACTTCGGCAGATGGAGAGGATTATAGAGTGCCATCACTAAGTCCAGAGTACGGACTAGAAGAATGGCAATCTGTCGGCCGTATATTAGCGAAAAGGGTACCTCGATCATCAGGTGTTTCCGCTGCAGTGGCTCCAGCTTTCTTTCAGGCGTTAATGTTTGGAGGAGACAGTATCAACCGAAGACCTTTGTGAGTCATTCTTATTGTTTCTTAGTGATACCGATAGGGAAGTTGTTAAGTCTGCACTTGCTGGTCATCTCTCCGATGACGACAGTGAGTGTTTGAAGACCTGCTTGACCGAGGATATGTCATGCCATACCCAAGATGGAACAGGTTCGCCCTGTTGTCATGCAGATGGCACATAAATGCATCATACAAAACAGCAACTATGCCCTGGAAGCTATGCGGCGAGTTGTTCAAGATTCGCTGGTCAGTGCTTTCCCAAACGTGGATTCTATTACATCCATGTATTCCAACTTAAAACCTACCTCTAAGAAAGTATGCGATCTCCTCGCCGCAGATCCCCAAACCAAGGAACAAAGTCAAGCCTTAAGATTTTTGATGCAGTTCATTCGCGGACAGGATAATGAGGGTCTGGGTAAAGTGCTTCGGTACTTGACAGCATCTAGTATCATCTCTGTTCCAAGGATTCTGGTAGAATTCAAGGACCTAAGTGGACTTGCTCGCAGGCCTGTTGCACATACTTGTGGTCCAGTACTAGATCTGCCATCCACATACACATCATATCGTGAGTTCAGAAGTGAATGGCAATCAATATTGCCTTCTGGATATCTCAGGATGGACATAATGTAACCCTACATGAACATGTACATGTAGCTGTAGTAAATAAAGCAAACCTTCTTGTCCTCAAAGTTCTTCTAACGTTTGTTTCTGGACACATACATGTACATTGTGTATTGATAGATACATTTATCATTTATCACAACAGTGTTTGTATGTTGAACAATTGTTTTTGTGTTGTGCCCATTTTTGTTGGTTAAACACTACTATTTGTATCATGGTAATATTGATGTTTGAAAACCGTTTTTGTGTTTTGACCTGTTTCTCAACCCTATATAACTTATAACCCTGTGTAACTATATGTCACTGTGTGTGCCTTGCTCTGTCATCATAAGGAGAGTGCTGGACTGCTGCTTGCTGGAATACTAATTTTGACCGGGGGTGGGGGTCTTGTGCTTGACCGGTGATGTGGTGCTTCTCAGATACCAGAATATATGTGTCACCCAGGGGCATCGAAGAATGCATGACTCCTTGCACTCGCCCATGTGTGTGCATTTTCAAGTAATTTCTAATGTTACTCTTAATAAAGAAAATATAATGTTGATTAGGTTATCATGGAAGTGGATCACCAAAAAGTGTTCAGAAAATCACTTTATGCAAAAATGCTTTGAAGACCCTTTCGGGTAATCTCAGGGGGTTAATAATAACTATCAAAACAACTTTTAGAAAGACAGGGACGATCCACGAGATATTTAAGATTGTTTTAATTTAAATGCAGATTGAACATAGAATAATTTACTATGTGCAAATTGTCAAATAATTAAAAAAAATAATAATAAAAATATTATTATTAAAAATACATTAATAAAAAGTATATGGTTGATGATTTCCAACACAAAAATTTAGTTGGTCCTTCCTTATATCAATGTAAATTAATGCAGTGCATTATTGATGGTAATTTTGTTCAAATTCTAATGTCCGTCTAGATGTATATTAACACAGTCAGGTTCAAAAGTTTGAACCAACTTCAAGAGAGTTTCATAACCTATTGAGCAGTAGGAAGTGAAACGTGTTTTAATATGTATGAAAAAAAAATATCCACATCAAGACTAAATTTATTCAGAAATATGGATTTAAAGGGGTCACACCTGTGTGTCTCATGAAAGAAGTTTGACATTGACTTTCTAATCAAGGCTGTACCCCATGTTGAGCCAGTTGAAGACACAAAGTGAATACTTTTATTGACCTTTTTGTATACATTGTAAGTTCTGTTTAAAGATGATACTTATTATTTGCAGCATTATTGTATGTATCGTGTATACTATATATCATTGCCAAAAGTATTTTGTAATGTATTCAGGCACCATGTTTTGCATTTTTACTGTTTGCCAAAACAATATATATATATATTTTTTAAACTTGAATGCAACAACGTTTTTGTTTCATTTACTCATATGGGAATTTTAGTATTCAATACTCATTTCTACTCGTAAAACATGCGTTGATTTGATAATTCCATGTCTTTGCAGTATATACATAGTGTACAATAATTCATTTCATGGAATGAACTTCCATCAATCAGAACTAGGATAAGATCATATAGAACCTCTACTGGGTCCATGATAACAATACCAAATTTCCCTTATTAAAACCTAAGTAAAAACCTGAATACACACAACCTTCTTAAAGACTTTCCAATAAATCCCTCGAGTGAGTTTATCAAACGACTTTTTTTTGGTGTACTGTATATTTTGAGAGATTTTTTTAGACTAGACTTTATACTGGACTTGATGTATAAACAATACGGTATCTATTATTTATTAATTCCCAAATACATCAGCATATAATTCAATGGCATATTACAACTTAATTCATAAAAGCAATCGTTCTCTGGAAAATATATATATTGAAAAGAATATTTTGCAACTTTTGCTCAAAGAAAAAATATTGCAAGTACATTTTTACTTTAATCTTTGTCAAATATGAAACAAACAGTTTTGTATTGTCATGTTTAAAAGTATTGAAACAATTCTCATAAGATGGAATGTACTATACATGAGGAACATTATGAGGGACGAGCATTCTTATGCGATTGAAAAACTTACTTTTCATCCAACTTCAATAGAATATAAATCAGATTTATGTATATTGTATGATGTCACTTGTTTTATGAGTAATGGAATAAAGATCAATTGTATTCAAACGAACAGAAAATGGTTTCTCAACTGATAATTTACAAATATAAAATGATAGAAATTATGTCAAGGTTGTTATAAGACCAAAGGTTATGAATGTCACGGTCAAAACAACACCATGATCTCCCGTTGAAGGTGGAGTACAAATTTACGGCATGATAAACGTCAAGTGGTTGAGTTAGGTTGTCTCTTCTCATGATATCCACACACAACTCATAAACATCTGGGTCATGGTGGAACGGAATTCCAACTTCGCTGTTGCATACAGTCATTTCATCATCATCAACAGTAGTGCATAGTTTGTCTTCTGTACCCCAAATCTGAGGTGTGTAGTACATTAGCATGGGACGCCCACTAGACACACGGACATTCCTGGAGGTCGGATCTGTGTGTGTTCCACATCTCAGCCGTCTGGTCAAGTTCTCCCTGTCAAAATATTAATTAAAATCAATAAAGTGATAAAACGCGTTGAAATGGGGTGGGGATCAAATGCAAATTAAGCCATATGATGTGTAATAGCTGATTTGGTTATCCAAGGTTCATATTCAAATTCCCCTAAGCCAAGAACAAATAAATAATATAAAATGATAAACATTTCAGTCAACATACTTGTGCGATTTGTTATTTTTTATAGCAAAAAATAGATAGTAATAATACATCAGCACAAAGTTTGAAATCAAACAATCTAGTCTATTTAACTGTCCATTTGAATGTCGTTAACATGAACTTCACATTGGAAACAATTTCACATTAGCCACAATAGCCACAACTTATTGTGCCATCATTAATATGGACATTAGGTATTGATTTATGTAGTATTAATAAAACATTGGTTATCAGTTATTATTGTGTATGTACTTACACTTAAATTTCTTCATTGGAAAACTTTGGACATGCTTTTTAATTTTTATTGTTTTCCCCAACAATTTCCCATTTTATACAAATACAGGCGAGGTGCACCATTCCCCGAGTGGCGAATCATGAGGTCAAGGAGGGACCACGTGCCTCAACCCCCACCCCTACCCCCATCACCCAGTACGTATAAATTGACCACAGTGGTTTAGTTACCTGGATGACACCCATGAAACAAAACTGGACGAGGTTCTTGTCCAAAAAGTTCCCAGTGAAGTCCCTCTCCAGGAGGGCCCTGAACATTTCAATCCAGAAATGAGTACATTCTTTGCGCAAGAAACTCCACCAACATTCAATCCTCTGATTAGTAGTACTCGCTCCTTCAATGTACACTCTTTCCCCTCGGTCGTTATTGCGACGGAAGAATTCTTGAAAAGCACGAATATGTCCATTTTCTGTGCCACGATCACTACGCACGACGCGTGGGCAACCACCACACTCCTTTACAGGCTTCCAAAAGTATCCTCAATTACTTTTGGATCATTATTTGTATGATACATTTAACCAATTGGTTTCTTGAGTATCCATCTATACAGCCACTGATGCACAAACCATAGGGTTTCAACTTATCATACCCATCGACATGCCATATGTAATTTGGTCCTTTGGCAAAATAATCACGTCTGACAAGACGTCTGGCTTGTCTTATTTCTACACCTTCTGGATCCATGCTTTTTAATATCAGTCGAACATCTTCTTTTCTAACACGAATACCACTTTGTTGGCATTTAGCATACATCATTCGATATCCATGTAACTGGCCTGATCCCTGTAACTCATGCTGGATGAAACATACGACATCAGCCAAATTGTTGTACTTTCTACGATGAAGATTAATTGAGACTAATAGCCGCTTGAGGTGTCTTTCACTTATAATTATGTTATGCTGTTGTGCTAATACAAAAAGCATATCTTTATATGTCATACCAAGGTCAAAGTACATTTTAATTAACAGATCACGATCAGTCAGCATCATGTTAAACTACCTGAGAATAGGAGTTACCTATTGGTGTCAACTCACCACGGACCTTCTCAAAGTCATGAAAATTATGTCCAAAACATATAGGCCTAGTCCAACTCCAGTGGCAATTGATTTTGCCATGTGCATTTATCTCGTGGGAACGAGATAATTATCTCGTGGGAACGAGATAATAAAAAATAAAATCTCGGGAAAACGAAAAATGAAAAAAATAAAATCTCGGGAAAACGAAAAATGAAAAAAATAAAATCTCGGGAAAACGAAAAATGAAAAATAAAATCTCGGGAAAACGAAAAATGAAAAATAAAATTCTCGGGAAAACGAAAAATGAAAAATAAAATCTCGGGAAATCGAAAAATGAAAAATAAAATCTCGGGAAATCGAAAAATGAAAATAATAAAATCTCGGGAAAACGAAAAATGAAAAATAAAATCTCGGGAAAACGAAAAATGAAAAATAAAATCTCGGGAAAACGAAAAATGAAAAATAAAATCTCGGGAAAACGAAAAATGAAAAATAAAATCTCGGGAAAACGAAAAAATTTAAATAAAAAAATCTCGGGAAAACGAAAAATGAAAAAAGAAATTCTTGGGAAAACGAAAAAATATTTTTCGCATGTCACTTCCCGGGCTCCGTAGTTAGGGTTAAACAGCCAGCCCGTGGCATTTTTTTGCTTATTACGGACTTGTGTTGTGAAAATAGTAAAAATGCATTCAGACTTTTCACATTCATTCTATCAAGGAATTTAGGAAAGAATACTATTTCTGATCAACTTAGTGGTAGGGCTGTGGGTTTTCGGTTATTTTGGGAACCGGATACCCGAAATTTGAAATCTTCGGATAACCGGGTACCCGTAAAAACACATAAATACACCTGAATTGATAAAATAACAGTATGAACACACGTTTCAAACAAAAGGCGGCAAGTCTGTGAAAGGCTGTCGGCAAATGTTGCTTCTCAAAGCCTTCATTCAAATTTTCTTCATTTTGTTAGCAAACAATCAGAGACTTCCATTATTTTGTGTGGCTTTAAATGTTCAGTCAGAATTTTAAAACGTCGTTTACGGCTAACTGGAACCGAAAAAATGGAACCGGGTAATCAATCAATCTTTTTTATTTTACTTTATCACAACATTAAACATTCATTAATGTAACATTATTGCAGAGAAAAATTGATGATAAAGTGTGTGGTGGCCCTCAAAAAGCAAGCTTGTCGAGTGAGAGCCCCACTTTAATTATGTGTAGTACAATGAGAAATAAAATCAGAAATAATCTTCATGTAGAAAACCAAAATTAGCATTAACTTCTCAAAATTTCAATGTACTATACACAAGAATTTAAATATAAAAGTTACTTAATGCAAGGACAGGTCACGAACATTAACAGGACAACATAATGACATTTTCGGTCAGTGTCCGGATACATGGCACAGCCTTAGTGGCAATAATAATACACTTTCTTACAGATGAAAACACCTCAGAAAAACATGTAGTGTAGATTGGCACTATCATTAGTTTCATACCAAAGTAGTTTATCATTAAAATTCAACCATAGGTTTATTTTTGAATTACCAATTCTATACATTACCTTTAATATAGTACTCAAAACAATTCAGGGAACATCGGATTTTTTTACATCAAATAGGTTTGAAATGTTCCATGAACCGGGATTTTCATTTGCAACCCCCTCTCTCTTTCAGTAGTCATGTCATGAAATGTGTAATCACTACATGCATCCTTTATCATCTGTTTCATTGTGCACTTGTTTCTCATCTATTCTGTGAAACATTGTGTTTATCTGAGATTATTCCGGTGTTCCCTAAATTGTTTTGAGTAGTATATTAAACGCTTGACATTTCTAATTTACAGGTGAAGAGAAGCTTCCTAAAGATGGCAGACGGTGGTAAGGCTAACCTGGAGCTTGGTAATAAGATTAGCAAAGATGACCTGGAGTGTTCAATATGCCATAAACTATTTAATCAGTCCAAAATTCTGGACTGTTTGCATGGTTTTTGCATGGAGTGCCTCCAGCTGCATAGAAGAAACAGGGTCCAAAGAATAAGAAACTTGAATGCCATCTGTGCAGGAGAAACAACATTGACAGAAAACAGGGTTGCTGGTCTGCCTAATGGCTTCAAATTGAGTGCCCTGGTGGCAGAGGCTACCGTGCAGGAAAAGCTCCACGGTCAGGGGTCCGAGATCAAATGTCAAGCCTGCGATGACGGGAGCCGGGCAATCTCAAGATGTACTGACTGTGATCACTTTCTGTGTCAAGAATGCCAACGAGCACATGAACGTATGTCTTTAATGAAATCTCATGAAATCTGCACGCTGGATCGGTTGCGATCGGGTGAGATTCAACACAAAAGCAAACTAAGAGAATACATTCCAAAATGTGGGCAGCACCCTCATCACAATCTAAGCCTCTACTGCAACACATGAGAAGTTAGTATGTGTACTGTGTATTGTTCTGACCTGTAGTCATTGCTCCAAGCACTCCTTCTGGACATGCACGAGGCTTCAGAAAAATGTCAACAAGAGATCGACAAATTAGTTGAGGAATCTAATAAGAATAAGAGAGACTGACGACTGCCATAAATGACATTGAAAATCCCACAGGAAACTACAATCCATGTATGACAAGACCAAGTGTAAAATCTCCAAAAAGGCTGAAAAGGAGGTGGCCAAGATCAAAGAGGAAGAAAAAAAAACTGATGGAAGAGAGGCAGACAAGATTTACATAGAAAGAATCCAGACTTTAAAAACCGCTCGAGCCGAAAATGAGAAAGAGGTGACACACAGAGAGCAGAAGGTGGACATGGTGAAGCGACGCCTGCATCTCTCAAATTCCTACGAGATCGTTAATCTCAGGCAGAAACTCATCTATAACCTTCAGGAACTGGTAATAAGGAAATGCCCTCAAAAAGCGTCTGACGGGTTGTCTTTCATGGGCTTTGAAGAAAGTGAGAAGTCACTCGGGAGACTGGTGCTGCAAGATGATGAACCAATCATGGAATTAAAGGCTAAGGCAGTGAAATCATCACCAACGCCTACATGTAAGACACTGCAATCAAAAGAGATGTGGTATCTGAAAGTGGAAATTATAAACAAAATAAACTATACTTTGTATGATGTTGCAGTTTTCACCAACAATGAAATAGTCATAGCAGATGTGTATTTTAAAGGAGTTATGCTGGCAGACAGCAAACCTCAATCCACTGTTATCCCACAACGATTACAGATCAAAGATCTTACTTCTTATCCACAACATGTCTCAGTGGATAAGGATGACCAGATCATTGTTCTAGATGATCAGCAAGTCAAGATCTTCAACAAGAATGGTAAGCTTCTCCGTCAGTTCACACCAGGTACATTTCTTGGGAAAAACAGTGAACCAACATGCGTTGCAGTAGGTAACAAACTGATAGCAGTGGGTTATAAGAGCAAGCAAGCGATATCTCTACACAACCCAGACGGATCCCTCATCAAAACACTGCATGCTCCGATGATCGATCAATATTTGACTATCTGCAAACAGCGGCTTATCTACACCAACTGGCATAGGAAAAAACTGCATTCAATAGACTACGGTGGTGGCATGTTATTTTCAGTAAACGTCAATGATGAGAATGAATGGACAAGGGCCCCTAAGCGTGTGTGTTGTGACAGTGATGGTAGCATATACGTTGCTGTGTGGATAAACAATTCAGGTGAAATTCAGCATTACAGTCCTGATGGCGAGTACATTGGACGTGCAATCAAAGAATGTGCGTATCCTCGTGGCATCGCATTAACACCCGCCGGCGATATGGTAGTGACTACAGGTCATTCCACACTGTTTCAGTCGTGTGTCAAGAACGCAAAATCAAAATCAAAACCCAATCTTGCAAAATGAGTCTGAAGTAGCCAGAGCTGCTTTTGTGTAATGGGCAGGAATGATATTGTGAGAAAATGAAAAGGTAGGACAAATGTTTGCCATTATCATTAGGCATATTACTAGCCTATAGCGGTTTACCTCTATAGCCATGTATAGCAAGGAAACTCTAGGTATTTACAATATCCAATCCAATCAATCATTTATTGTTTTAAGTGCACCACATACAATTATCCCAGCACACTGTACACCTGTATAAGAGCCCTTTCCATTAAAACAGTTCCAGAAAAAGTTAAAAAGTTAAAAGATAAAAGTTAAAGTAATTAAAGTAAACAGCGACTACCATAATAAGAACGGAACAAATGAGTTTTAACCAATGACTTAAAGGATTCATAGCTGCGGGCTGCACGAATGTTTGATGGAAGATCATTCCATACCATGGGAGCAAAAACAGAGAATGTACGATTACCATAATACTTAGTCATTATAGAATTCACAGGTGGAGGCTCCAAACGAATCTCACTACTCTGCCTTGTTGATCTCTGCGGAACACGGAGGTTAACCAGGTCAGTGAGGTAGATCGGCGCTGTGACATTCTCAATTATTTTATAAGTAATAGCAAGGATTTTTAAACAAATCCTGCTGTTCGACTGGCAACCAATGAAGATCCCGAAAGCACAGAATAATACTCTCCCGAACTCTGGTTCCAGTTATCAGTCGAGCAGCGGAATTCTGAATGAGTTGTAATTTTTCAGTTGATTTGAATGAAGCCCAAAAATGAGACTATTACAATAGTCCAACCTGGAGGTAACAAAAGCATGAACAAGTTTCTCAGTTGAAGATTTTTCCAACATTTTTCCAACATTTTCCAATAATATGATACACAAGGAAAGTTTCCATGGTCTGAAGTTAGTCAGAACACGGTTTCATGGTAGGATTTTCAAAATCAAAAGGTAGGATTTCCTACAAAAGTAAGAAGAATATCATGGCTGGTAATGGGTCCTCAAATATGCCCTTATCACAATGTGAATCAACACAAAATGTTAATGAAATTCACCCGATAAAAGACGTTATTCACAAGATATTTACATGTGTTTTGGCAGTAAATTTAACAAATCTAAAAAGGAGCATTCTTCTCATTTTGTGGGATCTGGTCACATGACAGACATTCTGATTGGTTGAAAACTAGTCATGTGGGTAAACAAGTTTTTAATGCTTGTTTAAAGGGACAGACTTTAAACAGGGAATGGAATCGGTGTCGTAAGGTGAACACAGTGACTGAACACAGTGACTGAAAATTACTGGCTCATTCATGCAGCAGCAACAGTAATATGACCTTGGGTATTATTTTCGGTTTGTGCTCGATGACTATAATTCAGGGAATGCAACTGAGGAGAATGTTCCGATTCAGACTGCAAGCGTGAAGCATGAAACACGTGTGGTATGGGAGGGCCCCAGAAACATTTACAATCTAGACGCTCTGTGGTGCACTCTGAGCATGTCTTAAGGTAGCACAAGTATAGACAACCATCTCTGTATACAATGAAACAGAGTCCAATAACCCGAAGGTCGGTCGCCACACTAGAATCCATTATGACCAAATATAATGACGGGCGCAAAGGTTTGAATTTCAAAATTTCAACAGGGTCGAAATTAACTTGAATTTTATGTCAAAATTTAACTAGTCCTTCTCAAAGTAGTCCTGAAAAAAGGACAATAATCAAAAAAGAAATGAGTGGCATGGTCGAGCGGTTTAGTGCATCGGATAAGTGTTCTGATGGCTGAGTCGTCAGAATGTGGGTTCGAATCCCAGCCACAACCGGGGTGCTTGTGTCCTTGAGCAAGACACTTTACCATAATTGCTTCTCTCCACCCAGGGGTAAATGGGTACCTGTGAGGGCAGAGTTGGTTGTTCTGTTTGATTAGCCCTATATGCGCTGTAATGGCAGCAATTGAGCTGTATACTCCCCAGGGAGCTGAGATGGTTTCAGGAATGATTTATGAGCCTGATGAGCAGCGGTAATAATATAATGCGCCTTGAGCACCAGTTTGGTGGATACGTGCGCTATATAAGTCCACATTATTATTGTTGTTTGTTGTTTGTTTGTTGGTTGTTGGTTGTTGTTTGTTGTTGTTGTTGTTGTTGTGAGCTGGTGAGCAACATGTTCATGCTGTACTGAATGTTTTTTGCGTATTTTTATTTCATTTTTTTTCACTAGCCCATCGGACTACCTAAACTCCAGCAGCTGGTAGTCCCGCTGATAAAACCACTAGCCTCAGAGTAGAAAACTAGTGTTAATTGAGGGAGAGGGGGGGTAAATCTGGAAATCAGCAGAAGAATTGCATCCCTAGTTATATAGCACATACGGTCCACTCCATACACAAATGAATGTTATTATTATTGCATTATTTGGAGCTGGTAACAGGATACCTAATATTTTATAAAATAAATGATTTTAATGTTTTATTTGGTACTGGTAATGTAGCCTACTGTTATGAATAAATACATTATATCCATGGTGTTATATCTATGTAGAATATGTAATACGGTTGCATTATTTGGAGCTGGTAACAGGATACCCAATATATAGACTAGATAAAATATTATTTTTTTTAGATTATATAATTCGGTTGCACTATTTGGAGCTGGTAACAGGATACCCAAAAAACCTGCTAAGTTCGAAACGCAAGGCCGGTAACATTGATTTTGAAATTCTATTTTATTAAAAATAATCGCTCTTATTTTTATTTTTATTTTATTATACTTTTTCACTTGTACAAAACAGTACAAAAGCAACACTAAAATATAAAGTAAAAATATATACTACTCAAAACAATTTAGGGAACACCGGAATAATCTCAGTTAAAGCAAGATCATTTATTTCAGATAAACACAATGTTTCACAGAATTGATGAGAAACAACTGCACAATGAAACAGATGATAAAGGATGCATGTAGTGATTACACATTTCATGACATGACTACTGAAAGAGAGATGGGGTTGCAAATGAAAATCCCGGTTCATGGAACATTTCAAACCTATTTGATGTTAACAGCCGGTGTTCCCTAAATTGTTTTGAGTAGTATATATATATTTATAACAAAATATTACCTAAATTATAATTTTAAAAAAATGTAAATAAATATAATGTTGCAAAGTGAGTGATAAGGTGGTATAGCCATCCTAGCTTCTAGCGGCATCCCAGCCCCTCATGTTTATGAACTGCTTGCTGGTCTTATCAAAGGGTATGAGGAAAGTTTTTCTACCTGAAAATGTTGGTTTTTGACAGTTCTTTTATGGAAAAGTTTGTTTATTGGATTGCAATATTTTCCCCAAGGCCTATACCAATTTAGGGAAGAGGTTGACCAACGATCAAAAGGGTTTTGGATAAAATAAAAAAAACTTATGTTTAGTTTCCTTAAATAACATAATTTCTCTAAGAAATTAGGGAAGGTCCATTATCAATATTTGGTTAAAGCCCTTCTTTAACCCTCCTGTGACTGCAACAGTCAAAATCAGTCAAAATGTTGATATACTTACTAAGGTATATCTAGTGCACTGAAAAGTCGAACACTGTCGAACCTTACGTGTAGTAAGTACATTTACAGGTCAAAATGAGTCAAGCGTTTTTGACAGGAAAAAACATTCTCTGGTATTGTTCAGGGTGGTCAAAATGACAGTCAAAACCAGTCAAGTTCACATTTGGGTCAACAGTCAAAACAGTCGGTTGACTGCACTATAGCTGCTTGCCACTACAGTTCAGCTATAGTAGGAGCAAGCTCGGGCAAGCTCGGTGGTCAAGAAGTTAAGACGTCTGCACTAATAAGCAGGAGGTCGTGGGTTCTAATCCTGCCCGAGTCGCCTGTGAAGTTTTTTCCACAGACATTCGGAAAGCACTGAGTATACAGTGCTATATACACATAAGTAAGACTAATTGCGGTGACACCATGTGGAATCTCAATTGAGTAGTAATTAGTTCTGAAAAGAACTGGTGGTACAACTCAGAACTAATTACTACTCAATTGAGATTCCACATGGTGTCACCGCAATTAGTCTTACTTATCATCCTCACCATGCAAAGCTACAAGTTTTAGCTATATACACATGTCGGTGTAGGGCAAAAATTTAATCAATTGTTTAATACCAGACGCAAGAATTTCATCAACATATAAAGTAGGAGGGTTAAAGGATAATGACAATAAAGATGAACCATTCTTTCTGACAGGAATAATGGCAGCTCTGTCTACAATGGTAAATCTTGAGGTTCCACACATCAATGTCATGTCTAAGATGGATCTGCTGATGCCCCGTTCCAGGCGCGTAGCCAGCCCTGTCGGTCCGGGGGGGCAAAATTAAGATGATCGTCCCGATTTCATGGTTTAAATTTAATTGCGAAATACTGAATAATATTGAATCAAAACAATCGATATATTGTACAAACATGATCATCTGTGATTTATTGTTCTTTCCTTGGATCTATACTGTCTGAACTGTTGCTATTAATTTCTACACTGTCATGACTGTGATGAACTTAAACATTCATAATTAATCGTATTCGTAATGTATATATATACACACCGTTTACAACACACATTACACTGAAAGTTATTCGTGTACATGTCGTATAAAAACCTTTAATAAAATGTTGTAAGACAAGTTGTAAATACGTTCTGCACGTAACCCGAGTACATACTGGTTCATTGTATTGATTCAAATTTCAAGTTTTTAATGTTTTAATGTTTGTTTCTATATAAATTCGTCTCTAATTAACAAAAAAGTTGAAAGATCCATCTGTAAGGTCCATATTTTATGAGCAATTTATATATCTCTCATTAGTGCATTTTGTTGCCTTGGTAATGCAATGCTATACTGTATATTCAACAGTGTCAACAGACAAAACAATTTAATTTCACGGCAACTTAATTTAGCGAATTGGCATTTCTTCACTTTTTGGAGGCAATTTAATTTCACTAATTTACATCCTCTTGCTATATAAAACCATAAAAAATATTACATTTGGCAGCAATTTAATTTAGCGAATTGGGCCTCCTAGCGAAATTAAATTGCTAGCGAAATTAACTTGTTTTACAGTATTTGATAAAGTGATTTCCGGGACAAAAACCGGGTATAAAAACTTCAGATCTAACTTCCCTTCCTCAATCCTCCCTCTCCCGTCTCCCTTTATCAATTATTCACTCCCTTTACCATTCCCTAAATCATCCTTTCCTCCCTCCCTACATATGCCTGCCTCTGCATCCTTCGTCCCAGGTCCGTCCTTCCCGCCCTTTCCGGTCCCTGCCTCTCCGGCTCCCTCGGCTCCCTTCCTTCCCTTACCCCTGCCCTACCGCCGTTTCCACCCGCCCTAACCTTGCCTGCCTTAAGTTAGGCTGTCTTGGTACTCGTCCCAACGGTCATATCCATCCTTTCTTCCATTACCAAGGCCCACATTTCCTTCTCTCCTCCCCCTCCCTCCCACCTCCGTCCTCCCTCATTTCGTCAATAATCCCTACTCTTCTAATTTCTTTCTTTACCTCTTTCGTTTTTTCTCCCTCGGAGGCCCTCCCTCAATTTTCCCTCCTTTTCTCTCTTCCTTTCCTTTTCTCTTTTCTTTATTTTTACCGTCCCGATTTTACTTCTATTTTTTTTTCCGGGGGGGCAGTCTGCCCCCCCTGCCCCCCCGCTGGCTACGCTACTGCCCCGTTCCCACTATACTATCACGATTCGCGCCACGATTGAAATCGTGGTCTTAATCGTGGAGTAATCGTGGTGATCCTATCAGATCTTATCAGATCTTGAGGTCAGTCGTGGCAATCGTGTTGATCGTAGAACATGTTTGGACGGTTCAAAAATTTTCTACGATCAACACGATTAATTTTTCATCGTGATCATCGCATGAGATCGTATTGGATCGTAACAAAGCGCGACAGATCGCATCTAATAGTGCTTCGAAATCGTGGTGATCGGGATCAACCTTGGACAAGACAAACACCACGCTCTGTTGAGATGCGCTGCGATCTCCCACGATCTGTCACGATCTGTTACGCTCTGTCGGGTACCATCACTCACGACCGGACATGATTGACTCACAATTTGATACGAGTAGATGCGAGTAGATGCGAGTAGATACGATTAGTAACGCTTTTTCACGGGCTCTCACGATCTGTTACGAGTTCTCGCGACCATATATATACCGGACAAGATTGATTGAGCTTCATTCATCGATCTACACTTGATGAGAGCACATTTGTTTGGTCAATGATTGTGGGTTGTAGTCTTCACTCTGTAGAAGTTCAAGAAACAATGAAGTCCATGGTCAGTCGGGCTGTATATGTACCCGTCGGGGTTCAATCGTGGCTCAAATCGTGATCACTCTCCATCCCGATCGTGAAAGACATCGCCACCACAATCGTATCCGATCGCAAAAGAGCGCATCGGTTCGTGATGATCGTATCGGAACGTATCCGAACGTATCTGCACGTATCAGATCGTCCAAAATCGGGGACTCCGATCGTGATGATCGTGTCAGATCGGGACACAATCGTGGACTCAATCGGGACAATCCTATCGGAACGTATCTGATCGTATCTGAACGGGATGCCCGATCGTGACAGATCGTGTCATCTGAAATTGACCAATCGTGCCTATATCGCATCCAAGCGCACCAAATCGTACCAGAACGTATCGACTCGCATCAACTCGCATCCAAACGTGAAATTTCAGAAAAGGAAACAAAAATTCCACGATCAGCTACGAATGGCCAATCGTGGCGTTCGTAACGGATCGCACGACAGTGGGAACCTAGCATGAGCAAGAAGGCAGAGGAGGTGGAAAAGTAAGTCAAATACCACAATGCTCGAGAATGTCAATAGGTCCTCAAGCAGGAAACCTACATGTATCTTGTCTTAAAACTTGTAGCTTTGCATGGTGAGGAGGATAAGTAAGACTAATTGCAGTGACACCATGTGAAATTCTCAATTGAGTAGTAATTAGTTCTGGTTTGAAGCCCTCGACATATTACATGTGGTTTTACGTATTACGTTTTTATAACAAACATGCATAACCGAAAGCACACGCTTGGGCATTTTCCTTTGTTTGTCTTAGATTTGGGTGATCATGTTATGTGAAATTGGCGCTTTGATTGGCCATCTTTTATGAATGGGGATAGGTCAGTTTACCTAAGCAGAGATGTCAAGAGGTTTGCGCACCCGTCTGCAAGTAAACCTAAAAAAAACGGGGGTTGACAGTGACTGTCTCAGATTTTGTTGATATTTTTTCAACAATCTTCTGGGTATGTTAATGCACACCCACAAAATTTTGGCTCCCAAATCCTTGTCGTTTTTAAGATATGACCCCTTGAACAATTTAGCCCCGCCCCCTTTTTCACCCCCTATATTGGGTCGGTGAGTTTATGGCAATTTCAGGGGCCTATATCTCAAAATCCAGAAAAGATATTCCCCTGAAAATTGACATTTATGATGACTGGCACCCATATTATCAGAATATTTTGTCAAAAGTGGTATACATCATTTACTTTTTATGTTACAGGTCCTCAAAACCTATATTTGTACTGACATGAGGGACTTCTTGTCATTCTTGGCCCTCCCTTGTGCCCACATGAAATGTCAGTTTGCTTTAATATTATACATGGGTAATGTCTAGGTACATATGATAGTTGTGATGAACACATGGTGTTACCGCAAACCGAAACGATATCGATATTCCACAGTGCAAAGCCTCGAAATGTATAAGGAAGGTTGTGGGTTCGAATCCAGCCCTAGTCACCTGTGGATTCTTTCCACAGAAATAGTACATGTACACTTCAGATGAGCATAATAAAAACGTGCAAGGTGAATAAACAAAAAATCTAAATACACTGCATAAACTTCCTTATGGGTTATGGCCAGCTCGGATATAGATCAGTTGGGGAATGACAATTGATGTTTCTTTTTAAAAAAAGACAGCACCTTAAGAATTGAGATAGGTTTAATATCAGCATCTTTACACCAAATTGAAAATGTATTCATTTTATGGATACCAGAGGGTTCAAAAATACACAACAGAAATCAAGAAGTTCTTCGTAAATCTGGAACAAATTTTATTGTACTGTATGACAGCAGCCCACTTTGTACATTGTGTTCTAATAAACTGGTCTCCTACAATTTGTACTAATTTCATTTTATTTAAAGTGATTTTTAATAACTGTTTTTCAATTTTTTTTAGAGAGAATATTTACTTAACACGGTCAGCTATTTTCTAATTTTTGCTACTACTTTATATGCAAAATAATATCCCCTTTAGCCTACTAAATGGGTTGCAGATATGTCAATTTATAACAGATAAAAATGCATAGCTTCCACTACTCTGATATTGTCCTATATTTTTGGTTTATAAAAGAATAGAAAATATAGGAGAACATTAGATTCAGTAAAAGCGGGCATTCAAATCAATCAGTTTAAAAGTACACTAAATTTGTAACTATTTATAATTAATTCTAAATCCATTGAATGTTTTAACTATAAAATAATGAAAGCAACATCCTGATCTTTGTCTGAGACAGAATTACAAACAAGCAATGTTGAGCGTAGGTTTAGCCTGATTAAAATCATACAAAACTATCATTATAAGTAAGTGGAGCTCGGCGGAGTCACTGACTATCATGCACTCTGTTTGAAATGTAAAAATGTATATATATATATATATTTTGGACTTAAATCCACACGTGCTTCAGTTAAATGTTTTCTAATGGGATCGGGGAGAACCACCCTAAAAACTTTACATACACAGTGTTCGAAATGTCACTTAAAATGACACGACAGATTTCACATTCTTTGGACCGAAACATGTCCTTTCAATTCATAAAGAAAATCTTGGAGTAAACTACAGGTTAAGCGGATTACTAGAATGGAAAATTGTTAACTGTAAAACAGTCTCTGTGACACTTACATGAATAATGTATATGTGTTAGACTTGACAGATAACAAGTACAAGCAATTGGATTTACAAAATGATGAATGTGAAACATCAAAGATAACATTGTGTACAGATACTCATTTTTCATAGGCCAACACTATTGTAAGAAGCTTCATTTAAAAAATAAAAAATAAATGAAATACTTTTAGACGTTTCTCATGAATTTTTCTCAAAAAAACAAAAATTAATTTTTAAAAATAAATAAATAAATGCTTACTTCAAGAGGTATTCTAGTCTATAACGCAATAGAGAAATAAGCTGCAACTGAAACACGTTGATGATTAGAAAACATGCTGTTATTGCAATGCAACAAAGCACAATTTTATACTGTACATGCAATACTCTAATTTTGATGCACTTTGTGTAGCGACAGATATTTCTAGACACAAACAATGACTGCTTCAAAATTCATAATACAACCGAATATTGACTTAATTACGGGAAAGGTAACATGAATTGTTATTAGCCGGTAATTCCACACCAGTATCTCGCGAACAAAACAATGGAACAACTCGTCATGGGTTAAACTTATTAATTCACATGTCACATCTTGAAAGAGGAAAAAATGGCCTGCTTCGCCTCTCGGCTCTAAGGCTGAAAACAGGATCAACAAATCAGTTATCAGTTTACGGGTATAATTTACAGATTGTTTAAACAAAAACCCACATTGGTTTCAGTCAACGTTGTCTTGCCTATCTTTCGTGGTCGGTTCCACTCGTGGTTTGCCACTGCCAAAGATTGAACTTCGTTGTATATCCTGGGCCAGCTGGTTGACTGGGTCTTTCACTGAGCGTTTCAGTAGATTGAGCTTCGGCCGTCTGGCGATGTCCTCTGTTTTGTCAAAATGGGTGACAGACAAATTAAGCTTATGTAGAAAAGCAGCATAATAACATTTGATAATAATTTGGTGTCTCTTTGAGGCCTTGTTTGCTAAATAGACACCCTTTCTCATTTGTAATGCACATGTTGGGTTTGTTCAGTAAGGGGTATAACCGCCACGATTGTCGATTGCTGCCCGACACCTTCGGTGCATACTGTTTATGAGGCGACGGATGCGGACCTGGGCAATACCTTCCCATGCAAATGAACATTCCAATAATGAGGTCTTTAGTTTAAAAGTGCTCCAAGACATTATGTAACAGACAAATAAAGCTGATGACAAAAGGGATAACCCATTTTGCTTGAGTTCAGGGGCGTTATTTTGAGCCACAATGCAAAGTTGTGAGAAATGAACAGGTACCCCCACACAATCAACCGAGTTGTGTGCACTGATGCGCAACGTTATCCGCACAAATCTTGCTTGCAACATGTGTGTCGATGATCAGGCTAAATCGTCATATCATGTTTATGCTCATAAGTCTCTAAAATTTAAAAATATTTTTAAAACATACAGGTGGGACTTTCTTTTTCTGAGGTGTTTACTAGCCTATAGCAGTTTACCTCTATAGCCATGTATAGCAAGGAAACTGTTTTTTATCTTGGTATTTACATATAAAATGATACACAAGGAAAGTTTCCATGGTCTGAAGTTAGTCGGAACCCGGTTTCATGGTAGGATTTTCAAAATCAAAAGGTTGGATTTCCTACAAAAGTCAGAAGAATATCATGCCTGGATTGTTCGTATTCATTCCAATGTGGAATTTCTGTTTTCAGATGACAGGAAATCCTTTAGGAAATCATTTCTTTAATTTTACTATAAAAAAGATAGCACCTGTGGCAGAAATATTTATATGGATATTTGACACCATCAGCAACTTTGTTTCAAGATTAAAGTGTAAATAGTAGCTTACAAATATATTAACAATTGGTAATGTATGAATCATTTCACAATACAAAAGCATTTGACAATTTGTAATAAGAAAGAACGAAATTGCCATTAGACTTACATGGATCGGGCTCTCTGAAATCATCCGGCCTGCCTGTCCTTTCTCTTTCATAACCCCTCATCCTG
>CM055818.1:46848670-47073749 GCA_029582265.1 Zoroaster sp. YZ-2022 | reverse complement strand
CCCCTTCCTCATTGCCCCCTTCCCGCCATTTCCCCCTCCTACCACCCTTCTGGCCCCACCTCTTTCCCACCCTTTCACGTCCCTCCATCCCTTCCATACCTCCCCTTCCGCACCCTCCCTTCCCCACCCTCCATCCCACTGTCCAATCTTCTCCCCCCATTCCCCACAACCCCTTTCCTTCCCTCCCTCCCTCCCCTCCTCTCCTCTCCCTCCTGTCCCTCCATGTCCCCTCCCCTACTATCACCAGTGTCGCCAACTGGGGTCCCAGTTTTCAGGGGGGACTAAGGGTTTTCACTTTTTCTAGAGGCTGATCCAATGCTGAACATTTTTGTGTCCTGTGGCCTCAAATGGGAACTTATTTTTCAAAAGGTATGAATGGGCAGGCTGAATAACCCGCATGAGGCATGATCGTTCCCCCCCATAGATTACACCACTGGGCACGCAACGAGTTTCTTCAGATGCGGGGCCAGATATTGACCGAAAGCCCCTTAAGCAGTAAGTTCAATCCATCACTGAAAATTGCGATAACCTGATGTGATTACGCATCAAGATATATTATATCCCTTCAATAATTTACGGTGCACTGTTACAATCCCCTAATATTTTCCGCTTTTTCTGCCATATTATTTTTATTCCCTGCAGCCCTTAAAAGTGATACATTTCAAATCCATAACCTAAAAAGCTTCCCCTGCGCTCTTGGGTCTGGGCGGGCCCCGGACCCGGCATCGTATGCCAGTATTTCGCACATATGTGACCCGTTATTCGATTTACCGAACATGCCATCACGTCGCTAATATTCGTGCCATAAACTGGATTCCAATTTTTTTGATAACGGTTAATCTTTGAATCTATGTAAAATTACGTGTTACTCATTCTATAATTCAATGGTGCATTCCTAAACTAGTCGTCCATCCACTGTACAAATGGTGTTTAGGTTGAAACATATTTCCTAAGCACTTTTTCATATTTAGATTTTGCGTACTCTCATTTGTATGAATATTCGTGTTGGTTTTTATATGAGACCATTTAGTAACAATACTATATACAGAACATAACAGATTGCATGAAAAGCTTGGATTAATATTTCCTGTTGTTGTTTCACAATCAAAATAAACTACATGGAAGATGTCTGCTTGTATCGGAATTTCATCATCAATTGTGGTTAAACAATTCCAACGTATATTGTGTAAGTGACTGGAGCATATGGGTAGTGACATGAGAGTATTCCTGATAATATTCAATATTTATTTTATCAGTGGCTCTCATTTTCTTAATTTATAAAATGTACGTTTTCCTGTAAAGTAATTTTATCCAAGAATACAAAACAAAATCTGTAATCCTATATAGGTTTCCTTTAATTTAGTTTTCGAAACTGAAGTATAAGTAAGTGAATTTTTCCTTATTTAGTATTTGCGTGCTCTCATTTATGTGAATATTCATTGGGTTTTTAGTAGTCTTAAAAGGGGCAATATCGTCACCATCAATATGGCATGGAATCGGAGTGTTAGTTTAGATTAACTCCAGTGACTGTAAATAATACCCCACAATATAAGGTCTGATTATTACCGTTTGGCTGCTGTATAAATGAGCCAGTGTCCATGTTAGAATTGGGAACCACCGATTCACATGCCCTGTTGAAAGATCCCGCTCTGATCGGCTGACGTACTATCCGTTTAATATGCCAATAGTCGGTAGCAAGATGGTCGAAGACAAATCGTAGAAAATGGTACATGGAGGAACGGCCCCTGTTGTCATCTGGGACCAAGGCAGAAATGTTGCCGCTGCAGTGGTTGCATCACCTCCCACCCCTTCAACATTTCTGCGGTACATTGGACGCCTCAATTCAGTGCTGTTTGATTGATATGCTTTGAATCGCTTTATAAGTCCTCACTTGGTTGGTTACGTACTAACAATTTTATGAATTATTCAATACAGATACGAGTAAAGGTAAGGTTAACCATTAAATTAAAAAAAACAATATTATGGTAGATCCCCCTTTTTGCCGTATGCCTTGCCAGATCCTTACCTGTAGAAACACCTAAAACAATTCTAATTATCTCACCCTCTGGCAATGAACAGTCATCCCAAACCATATTTAGCAATCAGTCAATGAACTTAAAATAGTTTCTGAAATTCCTCTTTTTTGGCTGTCAAACAAAATGTATGTAACTTTCCTTTCGGTTTTGACAGCTTGAATATGACCCTGGTGAGAAATAAGGAAACAAAACCTTTATTCCTCAAAACAATTCATGTGAACAGAAACACTTTCAATTATTCATTTTGGCCGCTACTGTTAAAAATAGATCTGTGGGGGTTTCCCAGCTGCAGAAAGTTGTTTATAAATACTGAGCCATCTTGCAATACAGGCACAAGTCGAGTCGAGACAGCGAAATGAACACAGCTTTGAAGAGGGCCTTCCCAGCAAGAACGAACAGAAGCCAATTTAATTGTACATTGGTTTTCCCCCCGTCTGATTGCAGCTCTCTACAGACAGATCATCATGAACCGTATTCTGTTCTCAATGCTGTTCGTTTCAGCAGCTTTAAATAGCTATCTGCCACTTATAGCTGGATGTAGGTTTTCTTTTTTATTTCCCCTTTTTTAATTTTCTCTTTTAGCCAGAGTATATGCGTTATTTAGCCAGAGTATATGCGTTATTTAGCCACAGTATATGCGTTATTTAGCCAGAGTATATGCGTTATTTAGCCAGAGTATATGCGTTATTTAGCCAGAGTATAATTCATGCGTTATTTAGCCACAGTATATGCGTTATTTAGCCACAGTATATGCGTTATTTAGCCAGAGTATATGCGTTATTTAGCCACAGTATATGCGTTATTTAGCCAGAGTATATGCGTTATTTAGCCAGAGTGTATACGTCATTTAGCCACAGTATATGTTTTTTATTTTATTTTTGCCAATTCAACTATATATTTCTTCAAAAGACATTCTTCAATTCTTTTAAGGCGTTAGAGGAATAAAATGGTGAGACGATTGTTACGGTATTCAATAACTTTGAACAAAATGGACTCACGCCTCAGGTATTATGTTCAAATTCAGAAAATCACCGACATCGTGTTAGTTTTCCACGGAAATAAAAACTAGTGTGCGGTCTTAGTGTCATATTCTCGTTCACTGGCTCGTGGCTTCCAACACACACAGGTATTATTTCATATAATAATTGCTGCTTTGAATTTCTCCTCATAGTGACAGTATTGACAAGTGAAGACGTGTCATCGGATGAGTCCGTTATCGTGCCCAAGGGAGCAGAATATAAGCTGAGATGCTATTCCAGAAACATTCCAATAAAAGCTTCGCTTGAATACCGTCATGAACTCTACGAATTCAAAACCGATGGCTCTATGGTTTCAGCGACAGCATCGTCGTCCTACATCACGACCAACAATAAGTCGTTGTCAACAACCAGGCCAATTAACCCTGACCACCATGTTCGTCATGAATGCAGAGCAAGCCGGGAGCCAGAATTACTCTTGTTCGGTGGTACCCGCTCAGGCACAGCTCAGGTCGAAAGTATTGGTAGTTCGAGTTTGCGCGGGTAAGTTACGTTCTAAAATACTCGTTTAAATCGTGGAGAAATGGCATAGGCCTAACCGTCTCTCCTTGTGGTATAAGAGAGGCGGCTGGTTAGGGGAGATTGGGAGTGTGGGTGCACACCTAACCCTAAATCTTGTTGTTTTCAACTAAATTGTGAGATTATTGTTTTGGGGGAAGACCAAGTTGAGAATGGGGTGTAACGATGTAGCTTCATGAAAATTGAAATATTGAATATTACACGAATTTGGTAACTACGGTACATGCATGTGCAATGTAATATTCATCAAAAATATTTTCGTTTTCTTCCCAAACAGAACCAGATATTCAGTTTGTTGACGGTGATCACAATGGCGACCTGGATGTCTCTAGCTCCCGCTCAATCGTCCTCAAAGCTGAGGAAAAGTGTGGATTCTCTGGCGAGATGACCTACCTCTTGAACGGCGTACGGGTACCCTGGGCACTCGACCCGGAGGCAGCTTCATCTCAATCTATTGAGCGAGACAATTTTGCCCTGGAGATCAGTAGTACAGCATGTCAGAGCCCGGATGATCACGAATGCAACGTCACTGCCGTGTTTACTTACCTATCGGAGGGTCGATTTAGAACCACCACCAAGGACAAAGAATTCAGTGGTAAGATAACTTTGGATTCTGTTAGTTTGGTAAAATTGGGGTAGCGGCATTCCGCTGAATACATGAACGAGGCCAGTCCGTTTTCCTTCCAGCTTCGATTTAGTCACATGGATCTTGTTTCTCCGTTCTCTATGTAGCATTCTGATTCTATAGTCTCTAAAGCCACTAATAGTCAATCTGTTTTACATGGATTTGTTAGGAAGTTCGAAAACAAGATAGCTACTGCGAGATGTATTCTTGTTTGTTTGTATTGTGTACAAGATTGAAATCAGAGTCAAAAGATAATTTATTTGTTCACATTTTCTTGAAATCTATCACACAGACTGCTGTATTGCAAGGGGACCAGAGCCAACCGAAGGAGGACAGGAAATCATCGACGGTAAGTTACACTAAATTCAGTTCTCTTTTACAGTGTACATTTATTATAAAAACATCTGTTAAGGTTCCTGGTCTATTAACTTTTTATATACTCCTATTTGGTACATACTGCAGAGTGTTGAGAATTTGGTTATAGACAATTTTGAAGAAAATAAATATTGAAAAGACGATATAGGCTAGGCATATAACACTAATCCATCCCACATTGACAGACAGTTTTATATAGGAATAACTAACCTTACGAGCAGGGGCCATTTTCATAGAGCTGCTTACCAGATAAAATTGCTTACCAGAAAAATTAGCTTAGCAGATTCCTTTGGTTAACGGCCAAACTTTCATACAGAATGTATGCATTTTGGCTGGTAGTCTGTTTTATATTGCTTAGCAAAAATATTCGCTTAGCAAAAATTCTCTACTTAGCAGGTCTATGATACTGGCCCCAGATGTTTAGGGCCCAATTGCTGTGTATAACATATGATGCTTGATATGCAGCGCCTCCTCTCCATTGTGTCTTCATTGTGGTCCA
Organism: Zoroaster sp. YZ-2022; assembly: GCA_029582265.1. NCBI lineage: Eukaryota > Metazoa > Echinodermata > Asteroidea > Forcipulatida > Zoroasteridae > Zoroaster > Zoroaster sp. YZ-2022. The sequence goes on along the minus strand of CM055818.1, from coordinate 47,068,658 downwards.
AGAATCTTAGGCAGTCTTTAGAGGATGTCGGGGGGTGGGGTGGGAGGTCGTTAACAATAGAACAACAGTGTGTTAGTGTATAGAGACATTTTTTTTGGGGGGGGGGGTGGCACACTGCCGCATATCGAGCATGGTATAGTGTATAAACGAACGCGCTCATAAAAAAACGAAATGTGCATGAGCGGAAACCAAAGGCTGACGTCACTATGGCGATGATATAAGCGAGGGATAGAAAGGTTGCATAGTTATTAAATTGCTGGTATGGTAGTGCGACCTTGAGAGTCTGGCTGTGAGATTGAACTTCTGGAACTGAGAAACTAATAGTAAGTTTAGTAAGTTCTTTGACAATAGGCTCTTATATACACTGACTAAAAACTCGTCAAATGGGGAGTGCAACATTTCGAATACCCTGTGATTATTAAAGCAAACTCTGGTAAATGAGGACACCATCAAATTAATGGATTAGAAACGTAACACGAAGTATCATTGATTGATATTTCTGTTATTTTAAATTTGGAAAGTTAAGCCATATACAGCATTAATTACCAGAACACTTACTTTTTGTTAACTTGGTGATATTATCAAACACCCTGGGGAATTATTCTTTCAAAAGTGTTGTACTTTTAAAACGGAAAGATTCCAAGAAACCTGGCAAACATACAGGATAGAGGCGGCCCAATATTATAGTGACTATATGTGAGAAATTGTAATGGTTTGAACCAAGATGAGCTGTGTTGAGTTTGAATTGAAATACAGAATGTTGTGCTAAAGAGAAAGTAGGACTGACCGAGCTGACGGAAATCGAAGAGTGAGAATGAGTGAGTTTTGTTGTAAAGATTAAACATGTATGCTATATGAATTTTTTATTTAATTTTACTTTATTTATGTATATATTATTATTATTTTTATTAGTAGTAGTATTTTAATTTTAATTTTTAATTTTAAAATTATTTATTTATTTTTAATTTTTCGGGGGGTGGGTTGGAACCCCTTTACCAATATGTTACCATTCCCTGCAGAAATTCATTTTAGAAATTGTATTACTAATTTTACCAAAATAAAACCACCTGAGACAGAAGTTTGATACCATCATACATTTTTACCAAGAAAGTTGTGTGATCATTTATGTGATCATGTCTTTCGAGCTTACCAATTTTGCATATTGACTTTCACGCCATTATACACTTTAGCTAAATATTCACATCATCAAATTATGAGAAAAAAAAGTATAAATGTTTGATATGTTATCCAGTACAGTTAATTAATGTTAATAAAGGGGTGATGGGGCTTTTATTTATACTAACAACTTTTTTAATTTTATTAACAACGTGTATAATAACGTTATACATATTATATAAACGTATAACAGCTTCCGCCAAAGTCTTGACGGAAACGACCGGACCAGGTAGCACGCAGGAATCTCAGACGGTCACGGAGCTTCGGGAGTTAGAGATGAGTAAATTAAGGCTGGAGATCGATGTCTTGACACTGAAGAAGAAACTCTTGCCCCTCCAGATCGGACGTCAGAGGCGATTGCGCACTCTGAGCAGACAATCGCCATCGGTAGGAGAAGAATCTGGGTCTGACAGTGTCCAGTAAATAACATGTCTTATATGTTGTGCTTCTTTAATTAGTGACGTTACTAAATTAATAGAGCCAAACTAATGACGTCATGGCTGGCTCATCCATTTGAGTCGATTTAAATATTTAAAAAGAGCAAACAGCTTTTATTCAAAGTGCATTTGTATCTGTTAACGATATTGATTCTAAACAAAACCACCGAACCATTTAGTAAGTGTTGCATCATAGAACAACACCAAAATAATAGATTGTGTACAATATGGGAACGTGACGTCATACTCCACGTCATACGACTGATTCCAAATGAATATATTTTGATAATATTTATTATTATTTAAGTCTCCTTGTGAAACGACATATTTTGTATAACGTGACAATTGATAAGTTATATATTTTTACTGCATATTTATTTAAACATGCGAAGATGAATCAAATCAATCAATAAATACTACAATAAAATAATGAAGTATTTCTCAATTCTTGTAAAACTTACTGTCTGTGAATAAGAGTCTCTGGTGAGAGCATAATAGGAAAGTGAATAAATGGGAGAGTGGGCAGAGGTGACACAGCCTGACAGAGAGACGGGTGAACAGATTGGGGAAGACTGGAATCAGAAAGCGAGACTTATAGGAAATAAATGTAATCGAAGGCAGATTATAACACGTTTGATCTTTGGAATATTAATACTATACAGAGAATGAATGTAGTAATTTGCCTACTGTTGACTCCCCTACCCACTCCTTAACATCCCCTCCCCAACATACCCTCCCCATCCAATTCCTTCCACACCTTCCGTACATTTCCCATACCTCCCATACCCTTCCCATGCCATTTCCCCACCTCCCCACCCATTCACCACCCCACCTCTTTCCCACCCTTTCGTCCCACCCTTCCCACCCCTCCCACCCTCCCCATCCCACTGTCCAATCTTCTCCCCACCCATTCCCAACCCCTTTACAACCCCTCCCCTCCCCTCCTCTCCCTGTCGCAACCAGTGGCGTAACTAGGGTCAAATTTTCAGGGGGGCACTAGGGGTGCACCACTTTTTCTAGGGGGCATGGTCAATACTTGAACATTTTGTATCCTGTAGCCTCAAATGTGGACCAATTTTTTCAAAATTATGAATAGGGGGGGGGGGCACAGACCTCGGCAGGGGGCGGTCTCCCCGTTACCCCAGCGAAGTTTATTCGTATGCGGGAGCCAGATATTGACCCGAAAGCCCATAAGCTTAATAAGTTCAATCCATCACTGAAAAGTGCAATAGCCTGATAACGCATCAAGGTGGCGTATATTATATCCAATCATCCCCCTAATATTTTCCCGCTTTTTTCCGCCATATTAGGCCCCCAAAAAAATGTTGAGTTGCCCTCCAGTGAAAATATTTGAAGGGGTCGGTCGGTCGGGATTTTTTTAATTTTTTTTCTTTTTTTTTTCTCCTTGACTGTCATTTTAAGATTGAAATGCATTGGAACTGAAACCACATACCATGTTTTTCAAAGACAATGATCTAGCAGTATGCACAAGTACCTAAAGAATAAAACCCTGGTACTGGTCTGGTAAATGTTGTTCAAACAAACATTGGAAAGATCCATTTATATTTATTCTTGATATTTTGCTGAATAGTGTGATAGATCTACTTTTTGCTGTGATTGACACAGCAAATTCATCCATATTGCGTGCAATGCTTAACATGCAACATGTGAGTGGCCATTCGATTGGAAAACGTGTGAATTTGAGTCGCAATCGTTGGCACAGTGTGCGTGAAGGCAGTGCACCATGTGAGGGCCGGGGCCATTCGATTGTAGATTGAGTCTTGGGTACCGGTAAATTTGAAGTGGAAAATTTCACAAATCAAACGTATTATGTTTTATACACAGAAAATTGGTAAGTTTCATTAATAAATAGGCCTATGAATGACGGGAAAAAAAGAAAAAAAAACCGACCCGAGATTTCAGCACTTTTGGGTCGGTCGGTGGAGGGCAACTCAACATATTTTTTTTTTTTGTGCCTTATTTGCACCAATTCCCTGCAACCCTTAAAATTGATACACTTTATAATGCCCCCGATTACATTTCAGAGCATCTATAACCTAAAAGCTTCCTGTGCTCTTAGGGCTGGGCAGGCCCTGGACCAGGCACCGTATACTAGTGGCTTCGCACTGTATGTGCAGGTTATTCATTTACCGAACCTTTAAATAAATCAACTAATATTCATTCTTTTAAACTGGATTACAATGTCTTTTTGTTAAATCTATATGGTGAATCTATGTAAATTACATATATTTACTCATTCTATAATTCAATGGTGCATTCCTAAACTGGTCATCCATCCACTGTACAAATGGTGTTTAGAATTGAAACATATTTCTAAACACTTTTCACTTATTTATATTTTGCGTGCTCTCATTTATGTGAATATTCATTGGTTTTTTATGTCAGACCGTTTAGCCAAGCAATACTATATACAGAACATAACAGATTGCATGAAAAGTTTGGATTATTTCCCTGTTGTTTCACAATCAAAATAAACTACATGAAAGATGTTTGCTTGTTTCGGAGATGTCATCATCAATTGTGGTTAAACAATTCAACAAATATTGTAGTGACTGGAGCATTATGAGTGTGACATGATATTCCACAATATTATTTATTTTTATCAGTGGCTCTCATTTTCTTAATTTATAGAATACAGACAAAAATCGTAATCATATATAGGTTTCCGCTTTAATTTAGTTTGAAACTGAAGTGTAAGTGAATTTTTCCTTATTTAGTATTTGCGTGCTCTCATTTATGTGAATATTCATTGGTTCGTTTTTTATGTCTTAAAAGGACAATATCATCACCACCATTATGGCATGGAATCGGAGTGCTAGTTTTAGATTAACTCAGTGACTGTAAATAATACCCACAATATAAGGTCGTTGCTGCTGCCATAAATGAGCCAGTAATTTCCAGTCACTGTGTTCATCTTAAATTAGGACACCGATTCCATGCCCTGTTGAATGTCTGCTCTGATCGTGACGATACTGTCCGTTTAATATGCCAATAGTCGTAGCCAGATGGTACGGACACTGCAGACAAAATAATGAAAATGGTACAGGGAGGAACGGCCCCCTGTTGTCATCACCAAGGCAGAAGAAATACATAATCACAGTCCTAATGTACCCGCTGCAGCTTCATTTCTAAACAACAAATGTTCAAATTCACTCTTTTTTATACCTATTACTCAGGAAGAGGTCGTGGATTGTATTAACAAAATTCCTTGTGGGAAGGCACCTGGATTTGATTGTTTAAGTTCTTTTGTCATTAAACAGGCAAGGTATTCACTAGCTAAGCCTTTGGCTGACATCTTTAATAAGTGTTTGACAGCTGGAGTATTTCCCGATAGTCTAAAAATAGCCCAGGTAACACCGATATATAAAAAGGTTGTAAGCATGAATTTACTAACTATATAGACCCATATCGGTCTTGTCTACATTTTCAAAACTATTTGAAAAACTTATTTATAAAAGATTAATATCTTTTATTGATGAGCATAATATTATTTCTGAGTCACAATTTGATTTAGACATAATCGCTCAACTGAATTGGCGATATCGTATGTTATTAGTAAATTATGTAATGCGATTGATCATAATAATTTCTCCATAGGCATCTTTTTGGACTTATCAAAAGCTTTTGATACTGTAAATCATGACATTGTAATCAGTAAATTAGAACATTACGGTGTGCGAGGAACAGCCCTGGACCTACTGAAAAGTTATCTGTGTAACAGAAAGCAGTATGTATCATTTCACTCTGTAAATTCTACCAGACGTGTCATTACTATTTGGGTACCCCAGGGTTCAATGCTAGGACCTCTACTATTCATTCTTTATATTAATGATATATGTAATACCTCAGACACCATAACATTTTGTTTATTTTCTGATGATACAAGTTTGTTGTATACTCACAATAATATGGATGAAGCTATTCATAACCTCAATATGGAACTAAGAAAGCTCAGTACATGGCTTTTAGCAAACAAATTATGTATTAATGTCCTCAAATCAAACTATATGATTTTTTGTGCCAACCAATTCAAGTACACACAATCTATTCCTTTGATTTTGAATAATGAAAGGCTAAAATAACTAAATTCCTGGGTGTAACCATTGATGAAAACCTTACTTGGAAAAATCATATTGATGAATTAGCAACAAAAATTTCAAAGAATATTGGCATAATTAATCGTTTAAAATATTACCTCCCGAATAGGATTTTATTAACATTGTATAATTCACTCGTTTTACCATATTTAAATTACTCAATCTTGACTTGGGGCAGTTTTACATCTAAATGTAACAAATTACCCATTTTACAAAAACGAGCAATTCGTGTAATTTCGAATGCTGGCTACCGTGATCATTCTGCTCCATTATTTGCTAATTTAAATCTATTACAATGTAGTGACTTGTACCACCTTAATCTGGGAAAAATTCATAAATGTGTATCCATAACTTACTCCCTCCTTGTTTGAATTCCTGTTTTACTTTAACATCGAACATTCATGCATATAATACTCAGTAGCGCTAAGGGAAATTTGTTCGTCCAATTCAACAGAACGTCAATGTCTAAAAATAGTGTTGTTCATCGAGGCATTTCATACTGGAATAGTTTAGATGATTCTCTTAAATCATTACCCTCTCTATCTGTCTTTGTGAAACACTTAAGAGCTCAGTTCCTAGACTCGTATTCATAAATTAAGGTGTAATTTGTAAACTATTTATCTGGCCTTGTCTCACACTTGTCTTGTCTTGTCTGATTTATTTGTCCTCTGTCCATGTTACGGTACCTTGGTTGTTGTTTGTCTGTCCATATGTTAGGGCACAAAAGCGTTTCGCTTAACCTTATTCCTAAGTGTTGTCATTAATTTGTTGCTTGCTATTAAATCACTGTGTACATAATATCTATCAATTAATTTATTAATGTATTACTTATGTAATTTTCTACATGATTGTGCATATTGTAATGAATGACAGCATTGAAGTAAATGTTACAGAATGAAATGAATCCACCCCTCCCCACCCCCTTCAAAATTTCTAGGTACTTTGGACGCCTCAGTACTGTTTGATTGATATACTGAATCGCTTTATTAGTCCTCATGCACTGTAAAAACGTTGGGCAACATGGGGTTGGGTAAGGTTATTTCTCCCAGAATTGGTAAGTATTTACCACAACTATTCACATATTTTGGCCAAAAATTATCCAACATTGGCCAATGGTAAACTAACTGTGTAACCTGATGATTATGTTGACCAGTGTTGGGCAACATATCAACCGTGTTTGCCCAATATTTCTTAGTGTGGTTGGGTACGCACTAACAATGCTATTAATTATTCAATACAGATACAGTAACAGCAAAGATTAACATTAAATTCAAAATAAGAATGATATAGGAGACACCCCTTTTTTGCCGTATGCCCTTGGATCCGCCCCTATAAGAGAGCGCCTAAAACAATTCAATTATCTCACCCCTCACAAAGAATAGTCTTTTAATTATTTCATCCAAACCATATTTAGCAATCAGTCAATGAACAAAATAGTTTCTGAAATTCGTCTTTTTTCAATTGACTGTCAAACAAAATGTATGTAACTTTCCCTTTCGGTGTAGTGTTCGAATATAGACCCAAGTAAGGAAATAATAGGAAATAAAAACCTTTAGTTCCTCAAAACAATTCATGTGAACATAAACAGTTTTAACTAGAGCTTAAGTGTTTGTTTGAACAAACACACGGTGTTCGAGTCAACTTCCGGTTCAATCAAATTATCAACGATGATGTCAATATCATATTTTGCAAAGGTGTATCATATTTTATTATTTCAATATCAATTTCATATTCAAAAAATATATCAATTTTGCATTAGAATGTGTTGACTTTGGTCTAATTGTTTGGACCGGAAGTAAAGGTCAGAACAGGTGATTTGAAGGTCATATAATTATATGACACAATGAAACTTCCTCATGATCATGAAAAAATAACGTTAGTACTTGCTTTGGTTCAATTTCTGAGATTGGAAAATAATCTCTCTTTTAAAAATGCCACTAGGGGGCGCTCTGAACTTTGATGATGTTATCAAAAAAAAATTGAGAATATAAGATGTCACTATCACTTTATTCGCAGAAGTCATATTCAAATTTCCTATGACTTTTGAGATTATGTTGCCACAAAAGGGCAATGATATGTGATGACGTCATCAGTCATATTTTTAAAAAGGTCACATGTCAATAGTAATTTCGTCCACTGAAGGCATATACCATATCCAGTTTCGACCGGAAAGAGAAGTCTGATTGGATCGTAATGTCTGTGTACGAAATGTCACATAATTCAAGATCTGTAAGATGATGCAAAGATTGTGTAAATATCTTTTGTGGTTCATGAGATATGATTTTTGGAAATATTAAAATTTTAGTGTATTTCGCTATCTGATGACGTCAACATGACATCACAACTTTACCTGAAACTATGTCATAAATTTATTGACAACTACATGTTATGGTATAAGTATGTGTTAAATTTGAAGGCTGTGTGAATTTTGGAACTATGTTTTTTTGTTCAATAAGTCTCATCGAGAAGAGTAATGTGAAAATATCTTTTGTGGTTCACGAGATATGATATTTTGAAATATTAAACTTTGATTTAGTGTAATTCGATATCTGATGCCTTAACCATGATGTCACAACCGAGGATACAACTACATGTTAAGGTCTATGTGTTAAGTTTTAAGGTTCTGTATCAGAATAATGCTTAAAACGTGTAGGCCTTAATCTTTTTAATTAATTAATTTATTAATGATAATGAAACATATAATTTGGTTATTACATTAATTAAAATGAAACAAAATTCACTGACCATTTAGAAATTTGCTAACCGGCTAACCAAAACCAATATTTAAAAGTAAACACCCAACAATTTGGGAAAACAATACTTACCATTTTGTTGTTCTAGACTCTTTTTTTTCTAGACTCTTTTTTGGTTATTAAACAATCATTGTGGGAAGTTCATTGATGCTTTTCGATTACAAATTTATACACATTATTCCATTTGCACAATCTGGATCTCTTGCCTCAAAATCAAAAGTAATTCATTTTGTATTTAAACTGCTGTGCCTGAAAACCTTTTTCACCCGATTTCAAATTCAAGCCACATTGAAAACAATTAAATTTACCAAAAAAATATGCTTGGGTGTCTCAGAATAATTTTTACCAAAGGTACAATGCTGAGTGTTGACAATCTTAAAAACTTCTAATCTGGTCTGTGCTCTGACCATTTTGTTAAAAGTACGACTGTTCTTTCTGAATAATGGACACATCAGGGTATTTCACTGCAGTAGTAACTTCTAGTGTGTTGGGTTCCTCTATTCACCACATATCTTCTGAGTCATGTTGTACTTTGAGTGGTTTTCGTTTCTTCTTACGCTGGAAGATAATAAATAAATGATTTCAATTTCAAATGCTTGTTTACATCTACTCTTTCAATAAAAACACAGATCTATGTATTGCCAAAAGTAGAATTATGAGCCCATCAGTAACACTTATTCTGGAACTTCTAACAATCAATTTGTGAAATGTTTGATTTTAAGGTGATTAACTTCCTCACTACAAGGGGAATACAAGTAGCCATGGAAGAAACAAATACATGGACCATACATCACCTACTTTATGTGACACTGTAAAAGTATAGGTATCAACTAATTTTAATCTTAAAATTATATAGTAAGATGATCCACAGATGGATAAAATAAACAGCTTGATGAGACAGAAAATATGAGGTTTAACCTGCGCTTTTATATGGCATTTATATTGTTCTGACATCCAAGAAAAACCTAGTAAACACAATACATAAAATTATATTAGATACATGTGTGTACAATTCAATCCTAACCCATTATTAGCATAGGCATAATTCAATACATCATAACAGTAACTGTGTTACATGTACAGGAAAACATTTAATTTTAAATATTGCCATGGCCTGAAACCTACATGTTTTATGTCAATAAATCCTACTCATTTTACACTATTACTATATATGATCTACACACCAGTCGATGACAATTTAACTTCAAAGGTTTGATGACAAAACTCCCAAAAGTTTACACTTAACGCTGTCTACCAGAAAGTGTGGCAGTCTGACGTGGAAAACTCCCGGCCGCTTCACTCCAAAACAAGTAAACAAAACCCATGCGCGGCACTAAATTATAGGTTAAATCTAATTCAAATATAAAATCTACACTGGCTTTGGCTTTAAATAATGTTACAATAATTAGTGTGATGTAATAAACATCCTTCAATCGAAGTACTTAAAGAATATCATACCCGTTCAGAAATTTGTTTGGACTACTTGTTTCGTCATCACTCATATAATCACCATCCGAGGACCGTAAATCATGAAATGCGCCCTCAATCGTCCCAAATTAAATGAAACTAACGCAATATTAAAATAATACCCTTAAAAACCTAAATCACCATAATTATAAGAAAAGTTACCTTTTGTAGATGTACTGGAAAGTCTTATATTGTAGGCACAACATCTGCTGTGACAGTCTGAGCCTTGTAACTGCCGTTTGACCCGTTCTATTTTAAAGCACGATTCTGCGAAGCAGTCTGAACAAAGCACAAATTTCACTGACGCTTACACACAACACACATACTCATGTTACACTGCGGGACATGTACCGTACAAATGCCGCATTGAATGAGAATGGTGTAAATTTCCATGCATTTTCCCCCAAAAAATCTTCAGGTTTGTTATATTGAGAGGTGATGACTTGAGGAAGGAACATTTGTGACCCAATATCATGTAAAAAAGGAGAAATTTTCCACACTCATTTCATTCCGTTACGTTGTAGGCCTATATTAAACTCCGTATATTGCTGTGTTTACGTATTCTGTGCACGCGCGATATGGGCTATAGATCGTACATACAGGGAATAGTAATTCAGCATATTGTTTCACTTAACCTTCCGGTTTCGATCGGAAGGAAAGATCAGATTGGGGTCACGTCCAAAAACGAAATGTGACATAGTTCAAGATCTTTAAGATGATAAAAAGATTGTGAAAATATCTTATATGGTTCATGAGATATGATTTTTTGAAATTTTGAAATTTTCAACTCCGGTTTTGACCGGAAGGAAAGGTCAGAATTGGTCACGTCTAAAACGAAAAATTACATAATTCAAGATCTTTCAGATGATGCAAAGATTGTGAAAATATCTTTTGTAGTTCATGAGATATGATTTTTCGAAATATTAAACTTTGATTTAGCGTAATTCGACACCTGATGACGTAATCATGACGTCACAGAAAACGGTTTCGTCTGCTTGATATGTTCTGTTTATGTGTTAAGTTTGAAGGCTGTATATGCTTAGCAAGGATGCCTTTGTTACCGGACAGATCGCCACTGAGAAGAAGGAGAAGTAAAAAAAAAAACAGTACAAAAACAATAGGTGTTCGCGCTGTGCGCTCGAACACCTAATTATTCATTTGACACACGTCGACTCTGACGCTACTGTTAAAAATAGATCTATGGGGGTTTCCCCAGCTGCAGAACGTTGTTTATACATATTGAGCCATCTTGCAATACAGGCACAGTCGAGTCGAGACGGCGAAACCGAACACAGCTTTGAAGAGAGCGTTCCCAGCAAGAACGAACAGAAGCCAATTGAATTGTACATTGGTTTTTTCCCACCGTCTGATTGCAGCTCTCTACAGACAGATCATCATGAACCGTATTCTGTTCTCAATGCTGTTCGTTTCGGCAGCTTTAAATAGCTATCTGCCACTTATAGCTGGATGTAAGTTTTCTTTTTTATTTCCCCTTTTTTATTTTCTCTTTTAGCCAGAGTATAGGCCTATGCGTTATTTAGCCAGAGTATAATATAATTGTTTTTTAATTTGCCAATTCAACTATACATTTCTTCAAAAGACATTCTTCAATTCTTGAAAAGGCGTTAGAGGAAAAAAAAATGGTGGACGATTGTTACGGTATTCAGTGACTTTGAACAAAATAGACTAACGCCTCGGGTATTATATTCAAATTCAGAAAATCACCGACATGGTGTTAGTTTTCTTCGGAAATAAAAATTAGTGTGCGGTTTTAGTGTCATATTCTTGTTCACTGGCTCGTGGCTTCAACACACACAGGTATTATTTCATATAATAATTGCTGCTTTGAATTTCTCCTCATAGTGACAGTATTGACAAGTGAAGACATGTCATTGGATGGGTCCGTTATCGTGCCCAAGGGAGCAGAATATAAGCTGAGATGCTTTTCCAAATACATTCCAATAAACGCTTTGCTTGAATACCGTCATGAACTCTACGAATTCAAAACCGATGGCTCTATGGTTTCAGCGACAGCATCGTCGTCCTACATCACGACCAACAGTAAGTCGTTGTCCAACAACCAGGCCAAATTATCCCTGACCACCATGTTCGTCATGAATGCAGAGCAAGCCGGGAGCCAGAATTACTCGTGTTCGGTGGTACCCGGTCAGGCACAGCGGTCGAAAGTATTGGTAGTTCGAGTTTGCGCGGGTAAGTTACGTTCTAAAATACTCGTTTAAATCGTGGAGAAATGGCATAGGCCTAACCGTCTCTCCTTGTGGTATAAGAGAGGCGGCTGGTTAGGGGAGATTGGGAGTGTGGGTGCACACCTAACCCTAAATCTTGTTGTTTTCAACTAAATTGTGAGATTGTTGTTTTGGGGGAAGACCAAGTTGAGATGGGGTGTAACGATGTAGCTTCATGAAAATTGAAATATTGAATATTACACGAATTTGGTAACTACGGTACATGCATGTGGAATGTAATATTAATCAAAAATATTTTCGTTTTCTTTCCAAACAGAACCAGATATTCAGTTTGTTGACGATCACAATGGCGACCTGGATGTCTCTAGCCCCCGCTCAATCGTCCTCAAAGCTGAGGAAAAGTGTGGATTCTCTGGCGAGATGACCTACCGTACCTTTTGAACGGCGTACGGGTACCCTGGGCACTCGACTCGGAGGCAGCTTCATCTCAAGCTATTGAGCGAGACAATTTTGCCCTGGAGATCAGTAGTACAGGGTGTCAGAGCCCGGATGATCACGAATGCAACGTCACTGCCGTGTTTAAATACCCATTGGAGGGTCGAATTAGAACCACCACCAAGGACAAAGAATTCAGTGGTAAGATAACTTTGGATTCTGTTAGTGTGGTAAAATTGGGGTAGCGGCATTCCGCTGAATACATGAACGAGGCCAGTCCGTTTTCCTTCCAGCTTCGATTTAGTCACATGGATCTTGTTTCTCCGTTCTCTATGTAACATTCTGATTCTATAGTCTCTAAAGCCATCAATAGTCAATCTGGTTACATGGCTTTGTTAGGAAGTTTGAAAACAAGATGGCTACTGCGAGATGTATTCTTGTTTGTTTGTATTGTGTACACGATTGCAATCAGAGTCAAAAGATAATTTATTTGTTCACATTTTCTTGAAATCTATCACACAGACTGCTGTACTGCAAGGGGACCAGAGCCAACCGAAGGAGGACAGGAAATCATCGACGGTAAGTTACACTAAATTCAGTTCTCTTTTACAATGTACATTTATTATAAAAACATCTGTTAAGGTTCCTGCTCTATGAACTTTTTACATACTCCTGTTTGGTACATACTGCAGAGTGTTGAGAATTTGGTTATAGACAATTTTGAAGAAAATAAACATTGAAAAGACGATATAGGCTAGGCATATAACACTAATCCATCCCACTTTGACAGACAGTTTTATATAGGAATAACTAACCTTACGAGCAGGGGCCATTTTCATAGAGCTGCTTAGCAGATAAAATTGCTTACCAGAAAAATTAGCTTAGCAGATTTCTTTGGTTAACGGCCAAACTTTCATACAGAATGTATGCATTTTGGCTGGTAGTCTGTTTTATATTGCTTAGCAAAAATATTTGCTTAGCAAAATGCTCTACTTAACAGCTGTATGATACTGGCCCCCAGATGTTTAGGCCCAATTGCTGTGTATAACATATGATGCTCGATATGCGGCAGAGTGCACCTCCCCTCCCATTGTGTCTTCATTTTGCTCCAGGAATCTTAGCAATTCTTTAGAGGATTTCGGGGGTGGGGTGGGGTGGGGTGGGGAGAGGTCCGTTAACAATAGAACAACAGTGTGTTAGTGTATAGGGACATTGGGGGGTGGCACACTGCCGCATATCGAGCATGGTATAGTGTATAAACGAACCCGCTCATTAAAACGAAATGTGCATGAGTGGAAAACAAAGGCTGACGTCACTATGGCGATGATATAAGCGAGGGATAGAAAGGTTGTATAGTTATTAAATTGCTGGTATGGTAGTGCGACCTTGAGAGTCTGGCTGTGAGATTGAACTTCTGGAACTGAGAAACTAATAGTAAGTTTAGTAAGTTCTTTGACAATAGGCTCTTATATACACTGACTAAAAACTCGTCAAATGGGGAGTGGAACATTTCGAATACCCTGTGATTATTAAAGCAAACTCTGGTAAATGAGGACACCATCAAATTAATGGATTAGAAACGTAACACGAAGTATCATTGATTGATATTTCTGTTATTTTAAATTTGGAAAGTTAAGCCATATACAGCATTAATTACCAGAACACTTACTTTGTGTTAACTTGGTGATATTATCAAACACCCTGGGGAATTATTCTTTCAAAAGTGTTGTACTTTTAAAACGGAAAGATTCCAAGAAACCTTGCAAACATACAGGATAGAGGCGGCCCAATATTATAGTGACTATATGTGAGAAATTGTAATGGTTTGAACCAAGATGAGCTGTGTTGAGTTTGAATTGGAATACAGAAGGTTGTGTTGAAGAGAAAATATAATTGACCGAGCTGACTGAAATCGAAGAGTGAGAATGAGTGAGTTTTGTTGTAAAGCTTAAACATGTATGTTATATGAACCTTTTTGTATTTAATTTTATTTTATTTATGTATATATTATTATTATTTTTATTAGTAGTAGTATTTTTAATTTAAATTTTAAATTTTTAAATTTATTAATTTATTTTTATTTTGCGGGGGGGGGGGGGGGGGGTGGGGGGGGGGTGTTGGAACCCCTTTACCAATATGTTACCATTCCCTGCAGAAATTCATTTTAGAAATGTTATTACTAATTTTACTAAAATAAAACCACCTGAGACAGAAGTTTGATACCATCATACATTTTTACCAAGAAAGTTGTGTGATCATTTATCTGATCATGTCTTTCGAGCTTACCAATTTTGCATATTGACTTTCACGCCATTATACACTTTTGCTAAATATTCAAATCATCAAATTATGAGAAAAAATATAAATGTTTGATGTGTTATCCAGTACAGTTAATTAATGTTAATAAAGGGGTGATGGGGCTTTTATTTATACTAACAACTTTTTTGATATTATTAACAACGTGTATAATAACGGTATACAAATTATAAACGTATAACAGCTTCCGCCAAAGTCTTGATGGAAATAACCGGACCGGGTAGCACACAGGAATCTCAGACGGTCACGGAGCTTCGGGAGTTAGGGATGAGTAAATTAAGGCTGGAGATCGATGTCTTGACACTGAAGAAGAAACTCTTGCCCCTCCAGATCAGACGTCATAAGCGATTGCGTACTCTGAGCAGACAATCGCCATTGGTAGAAGAAGAATCTGGGTCTGACAGAGTCCAGTAAATAACATGCCTCATATGTTGTGCTTCTTTATTTAGTGACGTTACTAAATTAATAGAGCCAAACTAATGACGTCATGGCTGGCTCAACCATTTGAGTCGATTTAAATATTTAAAAAGAGCAAACAGCTTTTATTCAAAGTGCATTTTGTATCTGTTAATGATATTTATTCTAAACAAAACCACCGAACCATTTAGTAAGTGTTGCATCATAGAACAACACCAAAATAATAGATTGTGTAGAATATGGGAACGTGACGTCATACTCCGACTGATTCAAATACCCGATTGATTCAAATCTTTCACATGATCTTGTGAAAGCAAAAATATTGTCAACAACGAGAAACACCAATTATTGTAAATAATTTTTCTCAAACATCTTCATATCAATTAATATCGTACAGGTTTCATTAAAATATATGCTGCGCAACTTTATTTTACAGCTAATTACATGTTAAAAGATATTAATAGTTGTAAGGAGAAAATCTTAATATAAATAAAAAATGACCGTTACTGAAATATTGTTAATATGCAAATTAGTATTTTCCCAGCAAATGTGAGCGTATGACGTGTATCTACAATATAATATTCCATCCATACGTCGCTTCTAACCTTATTATTCGTACTTTTGGATTTATATAACATATAATGAACGTAGTATGCACCAAATGCAAAATATATTTTTATACGTAAGTTATTTGGAACACTTTTAGAACCTTTGCTAAATTATTTGTCTTAGTCGTAAAACATATATTTTACATCGTATGCACAAAGAGATTAAGAAAAGCAAATAATTTTTCACTTATAAACATGTCAGTCTCTCAAACATGGATAGTGTTTTATATTTAACTAATCATATATTCTCAGGTGATTGTACTTCTAAAAGTAAATTATTCTAATATGAAACAACTTTTTATTTGCAATAAATAAATACAGGAATAAAACTGAATAATAACAGGGAAATCACACGTATTATGATACATATAAAATACATTTGAGCCTTTAAAATATATTTTTTTGTTTATTAATGTGGACAACATAACAGTCCTGCCTTATAAGCAAAACAAATATATTATTGTAATTTTTATATCTTTGTTCAAATTAATTCCTGTGATGTATATTTTTGTTGTACTGTAATTGATTTAAAACCAAATGAATATATTTTGATAATATTTATTATTATTTAAGTCTCCTTCTGGAACGACATATTTTGTATAACGTGACAATTGATAAATTGTATATTTTTACTGCAAATTTATTTAAACGTGCGAAGCATATCAAATCAATCAATAAATACTATAATAAAATAATGAAGTATTTCTCAATTCTTGTAAAACTTACTGTCTGTGAACAAGAGTCTCTGGTGAGAGCAGAATAGGAAAGTGAATAAATGGGAGAGAGTGGGCAGAGGAGTGACAGAGCCTGACAGAGAGACGGGTGAACAGATTTGGGAAGACTGGAATCAGAAAGCGAGACTTATAGGAAATAAATGTAATCGAAGGCACATTATAACACGTTTGATCTTTGGAATATTAATACTATACAGAGAATGAATGTAGTAATTTGCCTACTGATGACTACCCTCCCCACTTATTAACACCCCTTCCCCATCCAATTCCCTTCCACATCCCTTCCCATACATTTCCCATACCCTTCCCCATGCCATTTCCCCACCCCTCACCACCCATTCACCACCCCACCTCTTTCCCACCCCTTTCACGTCCGTCCCTCCCTTCCCTCCCCTCCCCTCCCCTCCCCGTTCCCACCAGTGTCGTAACTAGGGTCCAATTTTCAGGGGAGCACTAGGGGGTGCACCACTTTTTCTAGGGGGCACGATCAATACTTGAACATTTTGTGTCCTGTAGCCTCAAATGGGAACCTCTTTTTTCAAAATTTTGAATGGGCGGGGGCACAGACCTTGGCAGGGGGCGTGATCCCCGTTCCCCCATAGTTACACCACTGGGCACCAGCGAAGTTTCTTCGAATGCAGGAGCCAGATATCCCTTTCAGTACCAAGACCAATTTTTCAATTATGCCTTGGGTACCACACTCATTTCTTTTTCATGTCTACTTGGTTACCACAGGACTTTTGGCAAGTTTCATTGTATAGCGCCCTCACATGTTGATGCATTGCAAGGCAATTTCTCTATTGTTAACATACAGGTGTCATAATGATTTACTCTCTGAACCATGAAATCAACTTTATAATAAAATACCAATTATGTTGACCTACATTAAAATGGCAAAACACTGTTATTGGGGTTTATTAAGTATTGTGACTTATACAGTAAGGAAACTGACTACAATTTTTAATCTATTTTGTTTGAGCAAAAATAATGAACGGGGACTTGAATCTAGGCTTGAACCCTTCCAGCCCCCCCCCCCGTTCAATGTTGGAAAATCTGGGCTTGCGGTGTGCGTGCATCACATCAACATTGAAACAGGAGGAAGGAGGAGAAAGGTGGAATTAAATGAAATCACATGTACATGTATACAACCAAAAGTAGTTGGGCACAGACAGATCATTGGGTATGAAAATTCTCAAAACGAGGAACAACACACATTGGCTTATTACACTGTTTACAGATCATACGCGTTTGTGTTCTCTTTGCCCTAGTACTGCAAACAACACAGTCACGTTTTTGCTGGAGACATTTTTTCCAGGATAGTGTTGACATGAAAAGGGCCTGGAAGCACATGGAAGTTGGCTTGCATGATGTACGGGGTCGTACTTCCAGGTGGATACAAGTTCTTCGATTACCTTTACCCTAAAATCCAAATGGGAAAGGTGATGGTTTGTAGATATGGTGTTGTATACCACAGTAGCATTCAGAAAACAGATGTCAAGAATGTTTACGAATACTCTTTTCCACCATTTCATTGTTCTGTGTGGATGAGAGTAATACTGCACAATTTGTGCTGCCAGATCAGTTCCTCCCATGTATTTATTGTAATCGCAAACTACAGAAGGTTTTTTAATGTCGCGATGTCCGGTTAAACTGTTTTTACAACGAATCTGCTTAGTGGTGACACTGCAATTCCCGTAATTTGTCAAGAGAGTTACACGCTTTGTGTCTTGCCAGGCGACGCAAAGTTGGCCGCCTTTGTATAAAACCGGGGTCTTCTGTTTTTTCATTGGAAACTTTTGGGATGAGCAAAATCAGGAATTCCTTGTGTGGTGTAGCGCACAGTTCCACAAACTCAAATCCTAGCTGTGATAACTTTGAGACCAGAGCTGGGCTGTTGTACCAATTATCCATGAAAATGACATGACCCTTGTGTTCCAGTCCTTTCACTAGATCCAAGACAACCTGGCCTGCTGCATGAATAACAGATGGATGGTGTGTTGCCATGGTTGCAGCATGCACAGTGGAGGGTTGAATTGTTGCTGTGCTTGGCCGAGACCCTGTGAACATCTTCCAAGCACACGTATACCCGGATTCGGACTCATTTAAAGAGAAGCATTTCATTCCCCACTTGTTGGCCTTTCATGATAAGTACTGCTTAAAGCTCAGTCGTCCTTTAAACTTGACCATACTCTCGTCTGGTGAGAGGTTTCGTCCAGGGCTGTATATTTTGAGAAAGGTTGGCAGTACAATGTCGAGTAAAGGGCGAAGTTTTGCTAGTTTGTCGGTAGGGCTGTCGACTTGAGCTCTGTTGTTGGCTAGGTGAAAAATCTAAGGATTGCAGTGAATCTGTTGCGGGACATAGATGACGGATATACCGGACTTCGAAGAACATCTGACATGGACCAGTGCATGCTGTATCGAGGCCTTTGTTGATGCCCATGCAAAGTAATAATGCCACGAATGCCATCATTTCGGGAATATTTGTTGGAGTCCAAGCAGACTGACGATTGGTTGGGTTTGCAGGCAAAGTTTGCTCAGCATATCGATTTGTCTCCGTCACCATCAGCTCCCAGGTCGCTTTACAGAAGTACAGTTGAAAAATGTGGAAAGGTGTATAGTTACTCAAATCTTCAGTCGTTCCCCTGTTTCCACTGAATTGCATGGGTTTCTTCGTGTATGTGTTAGTTTCACACCAACCAGACCGGTAGTTTGGCTTTTCCGATGATGATGATGATGTCGGGACGCATTCCTCTTCACTATCATCCGACTCCGGTGTAGAATCCTCGTCAGAAGACATATCTGACCCACTATCTGCGAAGAGTTCTTCCAAAATGTGTGCACTTCCATCGGCGTCCATAGCTATCAATGGCACGCAAAATTTCGCGGGCGTCCTTTTCAGCCAATCAGAAAACACTTGTCAATTGAGGGCGCTATTGACATTTTCCGAAATCAGGTGTTCCCGACGTGCCACAGGGGCTCGCCGGGAACAAATGAGTATTGTTTTCGTGTGCCAAAAGAACACCACGGTACCCAAGAAATATACAATATTGAGCCAATATGGCACAATGGGGTTGAAAGGGATATTGGGCCGGATAAATAAAAGTTAGCAATTGCTTATCTAGTAAAAGCTCAAGCAATAGCAATTGCTTAACAAGTAAAAGACCAAGGTTAAGCAATTGCTTAAAAATGTATAAATAACCTTCTTCTTTGACTAGCACCTGTTGCTTGGGTGGGTTAGCAATTGCTTATGGGTATAACAATGATGGGAGGTCAGTTCCGATTAGCCTAGTGGTTGTATATGAGGCATGTGTTAGCAACATGGATGCTGCCGAAGAATTGGGGAGTGGTACAAATAGTGAGCAATCTTTGAACGAACTGTTCGTTAGTATAATCAAAGAGTACCCTGTTCTAATCGAGAAAAGTCAGTTGCCGGGGTAAAGACATGAAGGCAAATGCACTTAAAAAGCACAACTGTCAATTGCTACCAACACAGGTAAAGCCATGGATGAGAATCAAATTTTGAAAAGATAGCAAACATGAAAAGTCAAGTGAAGAAGAAAACAGATGGAATGCAAACAGGAAATAGGAAGATTGTTTTGGTTCCATGGGAACAAGATCTGTACAACATCTTCAAAGGGGATGATAACCCGACTATTACGAAGATGCCATGCGCCATTTCTGCTGGTTTCAAACCAAGTACTTCGACTGCTGCTAGCCACTCCAAATTTTCAAAATTGAACCGAAATAATTTCCGGTATCTGGTAGGATTGACTTCATCACGATGTATTCTTTCATTGTACACCTTTTCATGTTCCCTTACATGCATAAACTCGGCCATGATGGCAGGAGTAATGCAACATGCAAGTGTTAGCAAATGCGTAAGCTCCTCATTTAGTATCTTGTAAAAATATTAGCAAGTGCTACAAGTCATTAGTAAAAGGTCTGGTTTATTTATATGCTTCCAAGCAAGTGCTAATCTCTCTAGTAATTGCTTAAAAATCATAGCAATTGCTTTTGCTAACTACTGGAAGCAATTACTTGCAAGTAATTGCTCACTTTTATTAATGAAGATTTAAGAAAATGACTAGTAAAAGCAATTGCTACTTTTTATTTATCCGGCCCAATGACCCGAAAGCCCATAAGCTTAATAAGTTCAATCCATCACTGAAAAGTGCGATAGCCTGATGTGATTACGCATCAAGGGGGCGTATATTATATCCCCTCCAATAATTTGGGAGTACGACCAATACAATCCCCCTAATATTTTCCCGCTTTTTTCTGTCATATTATTTGCACCAATTCCCTGCAACCTTTAAAATTGATACACTTTATTATGCCCAGATTGCATTTCAGAGCATCCATAACCTAAAAGCTTCCTGTGCTCTTGGGGCTGGGCAGGTCCCGGACCCGGCACCGTATACTAGTGCCTTCGCACTGCATGTGCAGGTTATTCATTTACCGAATCTTTAAATAAATCAACTAATATTCATTCTTTTAAACTGGCTGACAATGTCTTTTTGTTAAATCTATATGGTGAATCTATGTCAATTACATATATATACTCATTCTATAATTCAATGGTGCACTCCTAAACTAGTCGTCCATCCACTGTAAAAATGCTGTTTAGAATTGAAACACATTTCTAAACACTTTTTCACTTATTTAGATTTTGCGTGCTCTCATTTATGTGAATATTCATTGGTTTTTTATGTCAGACCGTTTAGCCAAGCAATACTATATACAGAACATAACAGATTGCATGAAAAGCTTGGATTAATATTTCCCTGTTGTTTCACAATCAAAATAAACTACATGAAAGATGTCTGCTTGTATCGGAGATTTCATCATCAATTGTGGTTAAACAATTCAACGTATATTGTAGTGACTGGAGCATATGAGTGTGACATGATATTCCACAATATTATTTATTTTTATCAGTAGCTCTCATTTTCTTAATTTATAGAAATGTACGCTTTCCTGTAAGTAATTTTATCCAGAATACAAACAAAAATCGTAATCATATATATGTTTCCGCTTTAATTTAGTTTGAAACTGAAGTGTACGTGAATTTTTCCTTATTTAGTATTTGCGTGCTCTCATTTATGTGAATATTCATTGGTTTTTATGTCTTAAAGGGGCAATATCGTCACCATCAATATGGCATGGAATCGGAGTGCTAGTTTTAGATTAACTCAGTGACTGTAAATAATACCCACAATATAAGGTCATTATTACCGTTGCTGCTGCCATAAATGAGCCAGTAATTTTCAGTCACTGTGTTCATCTTAAATTTGGACACCGATTCCATGCCCTGTTGAAAGTCTGCTCTGATCGTGACGATACTGTCCGTTTAATATGCCAATAGTCGTAGCCAGATGGTAGGGACACTGCAGACAAAATAATGAAAATGGTACAGGGAGGAACGGCCCCCTGTTGTCATCACCAAGGCAGAAGAAATACATAAGCACAGTCCTAATGTACCCGCTACAACTTCATTTCTAAACAACAAATGTTCAAATTCACTTTTTTTTTTACACCTATTACTCAGGAAGAAGTCGTGGATTGTATTAACAAAATTCCTTCTGGAAAGGCACCTGGATTTGATGGTTTAAGTTCTTTTGTCATTAAACAGGCAAGGTATTCACTAGCTAAGCCTTTGGCTGACATCTTTAATAAGTGTTTGACAGCTGGAGTATTTCCCGATAGTCTAAAAATAGCCCAGGTAACACCGATATATAAAAAGGTTGTAAGCATGAATTTACTAACTATTGACCCATATCAGTCTTGTCTACATTTCAAAACTATTTGAAAAAACTTATTTATAAAAGATTAATGTCTTTTATTGATGAGCATAATATTATTTCTGAGTCACAATTTGGATTTAGACATAATCACTCAACTGAATTGGCGACATCGTATGTTATTAGTAAATTATGTAATGCGATTGATCATAATAATTTCTCCATAGGCATCTTTTTGGACTTATCAAAAGCTTTTGATACTGTAAATCATGACATTCTAATCAGTATATTAGAACATTACAGTGTGCGAGGAACAGCCCTGGACCTACTGAAAAGTTATCTGTGTAACAGAAAGCAGTATGTATCATTTCACTCTGTAAATTCTACCAAACGTGTCATTACTAGTGGGGTACCCCAGGGTTCAATGCTGGGACCTCTACTATTCATTCTTTATATTAATGATATATGTAATACCTCAGACACCATAACATTTTGTTTATTTGCTGATGATACAAGTTTGTTGTATACTCACAATAATATGGATGAAGCTATTCATAACCTCAATATGGAACTAAGAAAGCTCAGTACATGGCTTTTAGCAAACAAACTATGTATTAATGTCCTCAAATCAAACTATATGATTTTTTGTGTCAACCAATTCAAGTACACACAATCTATTCCTTTGATTTTGAATAATGAAAGGGTAAGTCAGGTTAAAATAACTAAATTCCTGGGTGTAACCATTGATGAAAACCTTACTTGGAAAAATCATATTGATGAATTAGCAACAAAAATATCAAAGAATATTGGCATAATTAATCGTTTAAAATATTACCTCCCGAATAGGATTTTATTAACATTGTATAATTCACTCGTTTTACCATATTTAAATTACTCAATCTTGACTTGAATGAAATGAAATGAAATGAATGAAATGAATGAAATGAATCCACCCCTCCCCACCCCCACCCCCCTTCAACATTTCTAGGTACTTTGGACGCCTCAGTGCTGTTTGATTGATATACTGAATCGCTTTATTAGTCCTCATGCACTGTAAAAACGTTGGGCAACATGGGGTTGGGTAAGGTTATTTCTCCCAGAATTGGTCAGTATTTACCACAACTATTCACATATTTTGGCCAAAAATTATCCAACATTGGGCAATGGTAAAACAACTGTGTAACCTGATGATTATGTTGACCAGTGTTGGGCAACATATCAACCGTGTTTGCCCAATATTTCTTACAGTGTGGTTGGGTACGCACTAACAATGTTATTAATTATTCAATACAGATACAGTAACAGCAAAGGTTAACATTAAATTCAAAATAAGAATGTTATAGTAGACCCCCCTTTTTTGCCGTATGCCCTTGGATCCGCCCCTATAAGAAAGCGCCTAAAACAATTCAATTATCTCACCCCTCACAAAGAACAGTCTTTTAATTATTTCATCCAAACCATATTTAGAAATCAGTCAATGAACAAAATAGTTTCTGAAATTCCTCTTTTTTCAATTGACTGTCAAACAAAATGTATGCCAATTTAATTGTACATTGGTTTTTCCCACCGTCTGATTGCAGCTCTCTACAGACAGATCATCATGGACCGTATTCTGTTCTCAATGCTGTTCGTTTCAGCAGCTTTAATTAGCTATCTGCCACTTATAGCTGGATGTAGGTTTTCTTTTTTATTTCCCCTTTTTTATTTTCTCTTTTAGCCAGAGTATATGCGTTATTTAGCCAGAGTATAATATAATTGTTTTTTAATTTGCCAATTCAACTATACATTTCTTCAAAAGACATTCTTCAATTCTTGAAAAGGCGCTAGAGAAAAAAAATGGTGGACGATTGTTATGGTATTCAGTGACTTTGAACAAAATAGACTCACGCCTCGGGTATTATATTCAAATTTAGAAAATCACCGACATGGTGTTAGTTTTCCACCGAAATAAAAACTAGTGTGCGGTTTTAGTGTCATATTTTAATTCACTGGCTCGTGGCTTCAACACACACAGGTATTATTTCATATAATAATTGCTGCTTTGAATTTCTCCTTATAGTGACAGTATTGACAAGTGAAGACATGTCATCGGATGGGTCCGTTATCGTGCCCAAGGGAGCAGAATATAAGCTGAGATGCTTTTCCAAATACATTCCAATAAACGCTTCGCTTGAATACCGTCATGGACTCTACGAATTCAAAACCGATGGCTCTATGGTTTCAGCGACAGCATCGTCGTCCTACATCACGACCAACAATAAGTCGTTGGCCAACAACCAGGCCAAATTATCCCTGACGACCATGTTCGTCATGAATGCAGAGCAAGCCGGGAGCCAGAATTACTCGTGTTCGGTGGTACCCGCTCAGGCACAGCGGTCGCAAGTATTGGTAGTTCGAGTTTGCGCGGGTAAGTTACGTTCTAAAATACTCGTTTAAATCGTGGAGAAATAGCATTGGCCTATGCGTCTCTCCTTGTGGTATAAGAGAGGCGGTTGGGTAGGGGAGATTGGGAGTGTGTGTGCACACCTATTACCCTAAACCTTCTTGTGAGATTATTGTTTTGGGGGAGGACCAAGTTGAGAATGGGGTGTAACGATCTAACTTCATGAAAATTGAAATATTGAATATTACACGAATTTGGTAACTACGGTACATGCATGTGCAATGTAATATTAATCAAAAATATTTTCGTTTTCTTCCCAAACAGAACCAGATATTCAGTTTGTTGACGGTGATCACAATGGCGACCTGGATGTCTCTAGCCCCCGCTCAATCGTCCTCAAAGCTGAGGAAAAGTGTGGATTCTCTGGCGAGATGACCTACCTTTTGAACGGCGTACGGGTACCCTGGGCACTCGACCCGGAGGCAGCTTCATCTCAAGCTATTGAGCGAGACAATTTCGCCCTGGAGATCAGTAGTACAGGGTGTCAGAGCCCGGATGATCGCGAATGCAACGTCACTGCCGTGTTTAAATACCCATCGGAGGGTCGAATTAGAACCACCACCAACGACAAAGAATTCAGTGGTAAGATAACTTTGGATTCTGTTAGTTTGGTAAAATTGGGGTAGCGGCATTCCGCTGAATACATGAACGAGGCCAGTCCGTTTTCCTTCCAGCTTCGATTTAGTCACATGGATCTTGTTCTCCGTTCTCTATGTAACATTCTGATTCTATAGTCTCTGAAGCCATCAATAGTCAATCTGGTTACATGGATTTGTTAGCAAGTTCGAAAACAAGATAGCTACTGCGAGATGTATTCTTGTTTGTTTGTATTGTGTACAAGATTGCAATCAGAGTCAAAGGATATTTGTTCACATTTGCTTGAAATCTATCACACAGACTGCTGTATTGCAAGGGGGCCAGACCCAACCGAAGGAGGAAAGGAAATCATCGACGGTAAGTTACACTAAATTCAGTTCTCTTTTACAGTGTACATTTATATAAAAACATCTGTTAAGGTTCCTGGTCTATGAACTTTTTACATACTCCTATTTGGTACATACTGCAGAGTGTTGAGAATTTGGTTATAGACAATTTTGAAGAAAATTAACATTGAAAAGACGATATAGGCTAGGCATATAACACTAATCCATCCCACATTGACAGTTTTATATAGGAATAACTAACCTTACGAGCAGGGGCCATTTTCATAGAACTGCTTAGCAGATAAAATTGCTTACCAGAAAAATTAGCCTAGCAGATTTCTTTGGTTAACGGCCAAACTTTCATACAGAATGTATGCATTTTGGCTGGTAGTCTGTTTTATATTGCTTAGCAAAAATATTTGCTCAGCAAAATTCACTACTTAACAGCTGTATGATACTGGCCCCCAGATGTTTAGGCCCAATTGCTGTGTATAACATATGATGCTCGATATGCGGCAGACTGCACCCCCCTCCCATTGTGTCTTCATTGTGTTCCAGGAATCTTAGGAATTCTTTAGAGGAAAGGTTCGTTAACAATAGAACAACAGTGTGTTAGTGTATAGGGACATTTGGGGGGGGGGGGGGGGTGGCATACTGCCGTATATCGAGCATGGTATAGTGTATAAACGAACACGCTCATAAAAAACGAAATGTGCATGAGTGGAAAACAAAGGCTGACGTCACTATGGCGATGATATAAGCGAGGGATAGAAAGGTTGTATAGTTATTAAATTGCTGGTATGGTAGTGCGACCTTGAGAGTCTGGCTGTGAGATTGAACTTCTGGAACTGAGAAACTAATAGTAAGTTTAGTAAGTTCTTTGACAATAGGCTCTTATATACACTGACTAAAAACTCGTCAAATGGGGAGTGCAACATTTCGAATACCCTGTGATTATTAAAGCAAACTCTGGTAAATGAGGACACCATCAAATTAATGGATTAGAAACGTAACACGAAGTATCATTGATTGATATTTCTGTTATTTTAAATTTGGAAAGTTAAGCCATATACAGCATTAATTACCAGAACACTTACTTTGTGTTAACTTGGTGATATTATCAAACACCCTGGGGAATTATCCTTTCAAAAGTGTTGTGCTTTTAAAAATGGCAAGATTCAAAGAAACCTGGCAAACATACAGGAAAGAGGCGGCCAAATATTATAGTGACTATATATGTGAGAAATTGTAATGGTTTGAACCAAGATGAGCTGTGTTGAGTTTGAATTGGAATACAGAAGGTTGTGTTGAACTTGAAGAGAAAATAGGACTGACCGAGCTGACTGAAATCGAAGAGTGAGAATGAGTGAGTTTTGTTGTAAAGATTAAACATGTATGTTATATGAATTTTTTTATTTAATTTTACTTTATTTATGTATATATTATTATTTTTTTTATTAGTAGTAGTATTTTTAATTTAAAATTTAAATTTTAAAATTTATTTATTTATTTTTATTTTGCGGGGGGTGGGGGGGGTGGGGTGGGGGGTTTGGGGGTTGGAAACCCTTTAACAATACATTCCCTGCATAAATTCATTTTAGAAATTTTATTACTAATTTTACCCAAATAAAACCACCTGAGACAGAAGTTTGATACCATCATACATGTTTTACCAAGAAAGTTGTGTGATCATTTATGTGATCATTTCTTTCGAGCTTACCAATATTGCATATTGACTTTCACGCCATTACACACTTTAGCTAAATATTCATATCATCAAATTATGAGAAAAAAAGTATAACTGTTTGATATGTTATCCAGTACAGTTAATTAATGCTCTCTATTTTTTAGTAAATAAAGTATTAACTGTTGAAAAAAGGTTTCGATCATTTCTTTATAAATTATAACTGTACAATTCAGCTTTTGGTTAGAAATTGGCCAAGTAAAACTTTTTTTGCAATTTTCTAAGAAACTTTTCACAGGATAATGTGAGTTTATAATTATTAATCCTCATCAATGCACGCAGATATTGACCGTGTTACTGAAGGGGTGATGGGCCTTTTATTTATACTAACAACTTTTTTGATATTATTGAGAACGTGTATAATAACGGTATAATAATTAAAAACAGCTTCCGCCAAAGTCTTGACGGAAACGACCGGACCGGGTAGCACACAGGAATCGCAGACGGTCACGGAGCTTCGGGAGTTAGAGATGAGTAAATTAAGGCTGGAGATCGATGTCTTGACACTGAAGAAGGAACTCTTGCCCCTCCAGATCAGACGTCAGAAGCGATTGCGTACTCTGAGCAGACAATCACCATCGGTAGAAGAAGAATCTGGGTCTGATAGAGTCCAGTAAATAACATGTCTCATATGTTGTGCTTCTTTAATTAGTGACGTTACTAAATTAATAGAACCAAACTAATGACGTCATGGCTGGCTCAACCATTTGAGTCGATTTAAATATTTAAAAAGATGGGAACGTGACGTAATACTCCGACTGATTCAAATACCCGACTGATTCAAATCTTTCACATGATCTTTGTGAAAGCAAAAATACTGTCAACAACGAGAAACACCAATTATTATAAATAATTTTTCTCAAACATCTTCATATCAATTAATATCGTACAGGTTTCATTAAAATATATGCTGCGGAACTTTATTTTACAGCTAATTACATGTTAAAAGATATTAACAGTTCTAAAGAGAAAATCTTAATGTAAATAAAAAATGACCGTTGCTGAAATATTGTTAATATGCAAATTAGTATTTTCCCAGCAAATGTGAGCGTATGACGTGTATCTACAATATAATATTCCAACCATACGTCGCTTCTAACCTTATTATTCGTACTTTTGGATTTGTATAACATATAATAAACGTAATATGCACCAAATGCAAAATATATTTTTATACGTACGTTATTTGGAACACTTTTGGAACCGTTGCTAAATTATTTGTCTTAGTCGTAAAACATATAATTTACGTCGTATGCCCAAAGAGATTAAGAAAAGCAAATCATTATTCACTATTAAACATGTCAGTCTCACAAATATGGATAGTGTTTTATATTTAACTAATCATATATTCTCAGGTGATTGTACTTCTAAAAGTAAATTGTTCTAATATGAAACAACTTTTTATTTGCAATAAATAAATACAGGAATACAACTGAATAATAATAGGGAAATCACACGTATTATGATACATATAAAATACATTTGAGCCTTTAAAAATATGTTTTTGTTTATTAATGTGGACAACATAACAGTCCTGCCTTATAAGCAAAACAAATATATTATTGTAATGTTTATATCTTTGTTCAAATTAATTCCTGTGATGTATATTTTTGTTGTACTGTAATTGATTTAAAACCAAATGAATATATTTTGATAATATTTATTATTATTTAAGTCTCCTTCTGGAACGACATATTTTGTATAACGTGACAATTGATAAGTTATATATCTTTACTGCAAATTTATTTAAACATGCGAAGATGAATCAAATCAATCAATAAATACTACAATAAAATAATGAAGTATTTCTCAATTCTTGTAAAACTTACTGTCTGTAAACAAGAGTCTCTGGTGAGAGCAGAATAGGAAAGTGAATAAATGGGAGAGAGTGGGCAGAGGAGTGACACAGCCTGACAGAGAGACGGGTGAACAGATTGGGGAAGACTGGAATCAGAAAGCGAGACTTATAGGAAATAAATGTAATCGAAGGCAGATTATAACACGTTTGATCTTTGGAATATTAATACTATACAGAGAATGAATGTAATAATTTGCCTACTGTTGACTCCCCTTCCCACCCCTCCCCATCCCATCCCTTTCCCCATACCCTTCCACACCCCTTCCCATACATTTCCCATACCCTTCGCCATGCCATTTCCCCACCCCTCCCATCCCCTTCACCTACCCCACCTTTTTCCCCACCCCTTCCACGTCCTCCCCACCCCTTCCACGTCCTCCCCTCCCCTCCCCACCCCTCCCCTCCCCTCCCCACCCCACTGTCCAATCTTCTCCACATCCCCTTCCCCAACCCCTTTTTTCACATGTTTAGCCTAAAACATGTTTAGATTGTGTTTTTTCTGTGATGTGTGTTTGAATGCTAAAAACCATATGAACAGGTGTCAAAAAGCTAAGCACGTTTAGCTTCGTGACATGTACAGAGGATCGCCGTTTAGCATTTAAACGCATTCCTAAACGCGTTTATTTGCCATGTTCAATTTTTACAGTGGCATGTCTTTATTCTTGTCCTTTGTCCGTTTGTGTTTAGTTCCCCCTGCTTTCGTTTCGTCGAATTATTATTTCGTTCAAAATTAAATTGTCAGATACTTGGAATATGTCGGTGCCACCAAAAAATATACTACTCAAAACAATTTAGGGAACACCGGAATAATCTCAGTTAAAGCAAGATCATTTATTTCAGATAAACACAATGTTTCACAGAATTGATGAGAAACAACTGCACAATGAAACAGATGATAAAGGATGCATGTAGTGATTACACATTTCATGACATGACTACTGAAAGAGAGAGGGGGTTGCAAATGAAAATCCCGGTTCATGGAACATTTCAAACCTATTTGATGTTAAAAATCCGGTGTTCCCTAAATTGTTTTGAGTAGTATATTTATGACAGGATCCACCATAAATTCATTTATAGAGATATTGTAAAAGTAAGCTTATCATGATAACCTCTATTTTTTAAATGTGTCATTTCCAAAGTATTTGTTTTCCTCTCCGCATGTTAAATAGCAATGTTCTGACGAAGATACAATGTTCATAAATTGCCGGTAAAAATAGCGAAAACACGGGCGATACATCTTATAGTGACTTCCCACAAGGTCGCAGTTCTTGCCGTCGCGGATGTATCTCCTTGTCACAATAAAACCCGTGGGCAAGACACACCTGGTATCCAACTCTTTACTTGTATACGGGGTATATCGATTTATGGAGGTCCATCCCCCTCTATAAACAACTTTTTCTACCACAAATTATACATGGTGTCACCGCAAACAGTCTTGAATTATCCTTTTCACCACGCAAAGCTACAAATCTTACTTATAAACACATTGCTCATAACATCTCCATGGGAATCCGGATATTAGGGCACCAGCGAAGTTTCTTGGAATGCGGGAGCCAGATATTGACCCGAAAGCCCATAAGCTTAATAAGGTCAATCCATCACTGAAAAGTGCGATAGCCTGATGTGATTACACATCAAGGGGGCGTATATTGTATCTTCTTCAATAATTTACGAGGAGTACGACCAATACAATCATCCCCCTAATATTTTCCCGCTTTTTTTTGTCATATTGTTTGCACCAATTCCCCACAACCCTTAAAATTGATAAGCACTTTAAAATGCCCCCAATTGCATTTCAGAGCATCTATAACCTACTGGGCAGGCCCCGGACCCAGTACCGTATACTAGTGGCTTCGCACTGCATGTGCTGGTTATGGAATTCATTTACCGAACCTTTAAGTAAGTCAACTAATATTCATTCTTTTAAACAGGATTACAATGTTTTTTTGTTAAATCTTTGAATCTGTGTAAATTACATATATTTACTTATTCTATAATTCAATGGTGCATTCCTAAACTGGTCGTCCATCCACTGTAAAAATGCTGTTTAGAATTGAAACAAATTTCTCAACACTTCGCTTGTACTCACGTTTTTCACATGTTTAGCCTAAAACATGTTTAGATTGTGTGTTTGAATGCTAAATACCATATGAACAGGTGTCAAAAAAGCTAAGCACGTTTAGCTTTGTGACATGTACAGAGGATGGCCGTGTAGCATTTAAACCCATTCCTAAATTGCGTTTATTTGGCACAATTTTAACACAATTTTTACAGTGCATGTGCTGTCTATACAGTTTGTCCTTGTCTTTTGTCTGTTTGTGTTTAGTTCCCCCTCCTTTCGTTTCTTCGAATTATTATTTCGTTCCCTTGACTAATATTTTGTTCCCTCGAAATAGTTTTCTTCTTTTCATATAGGTCCCTTTAGGGGCTCCGTACCTTTTAATACTGATTGAATGAATGAATGCATGCATGTGCGCTCGCTTGATTACCCCCGCCCCCAATGATTATAGTGGATTTGAGCAGAAGTCGAGATTGTTTTCCTAATAAGGAAAACAAATACCAACGAGTCATTTCAAATGTTTTTGCATATTTTATGCAAATATTCATGTATTCGCAACCAATGGTTTTCGTTATAACACATGGTGGGCCGGCCCGCATCACATTGTTGGTGACGATATTCCCGGTGAAACGCCCACGCGACGTCCTGGCTGCGTAATTTTTTTCCCAGAACGAATGTGGGCATTTTCTATGAAATTCCCATTTTTAACAACTTCGTCTTTTAACAAAACGTTTTTAAAAAGAAATTTTTTTCTTCAAAAATTGCCCATGTTCGTCCTGGGAAAAATAAATACGCGTCCTGGCTTTGTACGCTCTGTAGGCGGGCTTTTTCGGACTGAGGATGTATCGGTTCTTCCAGCCGTCTCCGGCAAAATATGGACCAGACTCAAAATGATTCAATATTATTCTAAGTTATGATGAAGACTTCGTCATGTTTCCTTTCATCCCAATAAACAAGGAGATTGAAGTGGTGATCACGGCAGGCCTATTAATTATTATAATAAATGAAATTGATTCACACAAGCTTTGAAGGTGAGACGACCAAGGACATTGCATGGAGGAAGAAACGTGCACTTTTGTCGTGTCATTGACCCTGTAATGTAAACAAGTTTGACTGTTAAGTGAATTACTGTAACTATATAATATGTCTGGATCCTTCCTACAAAATACTGAAACTTACCACCGTGTAAAAAGCACTCACCAACAATTCTCGCAATGTCAGTTTTCCAATAGCTATGTATAATAATGTATAAAGCGATTCGTCACTTCGTGAAAACGGAAAATGCCTTAGCTAGTGAGTATATTAATTAGCGTATGAAACTGTTATGTTTCAATACTTAAAACTTAGCAGAAATGTTCACGACAATAAGTACACCCCCTGATGTCTACAAACAGGACGATTTTCTTTTTACGTATTCGTCACTTCGTGAAAACGGGGACGGTTTTACGAAATTCAAATCGACTCATGAATATTGGCACTAGCCTATATACCAACATTTCAATT
The DNA here is from genome assembly GCA_029582265.1 of Zoroaster sp. YZ-2022. Classification (NCBI taxonomy): domain Eukaryota; kingdom Metazoa; phylum Echinodermata; class Asteroidea; order Forcipulatida; family Zoroasteridae; genus Zoroaster; species Zoroaster sp. YZ-2022. The sequence goes on along the minus strand of CM055818.1, from coordinate 47,035,719 downwards.
TTGTAGAAAATGGACTGCCAAGGACAGCCTTGGGCCTACATCCGTTGTCATATTATATCCCGTTGTGAAGTTGAGATCCGGTGTTACCATGACAAATAATGACTTTTTCAGAGTGTTCTATCTGGCGAAATCTACGTGAAGAAAAACAAAAGGCTTTTGTGATTTTGGGGTTCATGTTGGGGTTTAATATCACAGATAATTTAAGTTTTGTTTATATTACAACAATAGAGTAAAAGCTAACTAGGTCAACAGACAATTCCTTTGGATAACCTTGAAAAGATCAAGAGAATTAAAGGAAATGTACCGACAAAATCGGTACAGGTAGTTTCCAGATTATTAAAACAACGAACTATCACCTAGATAGATATAACTTTATTAAATCCACAAATCTGGAAATTACATGTCATCGTCTCTCATTAACAAAATATATTAACATTTAAGTTATTAAGATACATCATAAGTCGTATCAAAATTCAAAACATTACCACATCACACAAGCACAAACAAATCCATAAAAACTGTATTAAAAATGTATCCCACAATCACCTTAAAAATAGATACCGGTATATGTTCTCTTTATCTTGTAAAATTATCATTATAATGTTTGATGGCCCTGCCAGTGAAGGAAGAAGGATATCGGTTCGTGTTTGCCACCACTGGTCTCAGTCTACCGCTGCGAGAGATGATGTTACTTGTCAATCGGCTGTGGATAGGATGACCAGCATCTTCCCACACCAGCTGTAGCTTGTTATATAACCGTTGGTTGTAGACCGAGTCCATTGATGGCAAACACCCACCTATTATCTTGCTAGCTCTTTTGATGGTGTCTTCAATGATTTTTTTCACTGTCTTATCAGCATTCCCAACCCAACATAACATACAATAGGTCCACACACTACATATAACCGAGTTATAGAAAGTCAACTTAATTTCCTTCCTGACGTCAAACGAGTTCAGTTTCCTCAGGCAGTACATTCTGGAGTTTTTTCCTAAAACCTAAAAACTAAAAACTTACTTGGTAAGTTGGTACACTACACTGTAAAAACGGTGTTTAGAATTTAAACACACGCAAAATAAACGCGTGTAGAAATGCGTTTAAATGCTTAAACGGCTATCCTCTGTACATGTCACAAAGCTAAACGTGCTTAGCTGTTTGACACCTGTTCATATGGTTTTTACCATTCAAACACACATCACAGAAAAAAGCACAATCTAAACACCTTTTAGGCTAAACATGTGAAAAATATGTTTAAATTCTAAACACCGTTTTTACAGTGAATGAATAATCCTGAGAAATAATTTCGTCTAATGTGCTGTCATATAAGGCCAAAAAAAAAGAAGATGTTGAGTTGCCCTCCACCGACCGACCCAAAAGTGCTGAAATCTCGGGTCGGGTTTTTTTTTTTTTTTTTTTCCCGTCATTCATAGCCCTATTTATTAATGAAACTTACCAATATTCTTTGTATAAAACATAATACGTTTGATTTGTGAAATTTTCCTTTTTTTTTTACCGGTAAATTTACCGGTACCCAAGACTCAATCTACATGTTTTCGAATCGAATGGCCCCGGCCCTCACATGGTGCACTGCCTTCGCACACACTGTGTGCCAACGATTGCGACTCAAATCTACACGTTTTCCAATCAAATGGCCCTCACACGTTGTGCACTGGCTCCCCGCACTGTACGTGTGTCAACGATTGCGACTCGATCTACACGTTTTCAAATCGAATGGCCACTCACATGTTGCATGTTGAGCATTGCACGCAATATGGATGAATTTGCTGTGTCAATCACGGCGAAAAGTACAACAAAAATGCTTGGGATACTTTTATTCTGAAGCAAAATTCCTTGCTGATAGGTATACAAATGAAAAACATGGTATGTGGTTTCAGTTCCAATGCATTTCAATCTTAAAATGACAGTAAGGAGAAAAAAGAAAAAAAAAGAAAAAAAATCCCGACCGACCGACCCCTTCAAATATTTTCACTGGAGGGCAACTCAACAAATTTTTTTTTTGGCCTAAGAGAAAACATGAACTGTTATGTCAATGGCAATTTTTTTGTGAAACATGAAAACATAAAAACATGTACCAGTTTTTAACTGTTTCTCAAAATCGATAGTATTAAAGGCCTATTGTGATGAAACTTTCCCAGATTATTTTTATGACATATTTATTGAAAACTAGAGGGTTAAAATATAATGAAAGTACTGCACCAATCCTGTTTTAATGATAAATAATTAATTTGAACTTAAACCTCATAAAATACAACATTGGTTTTTCAAATAATAACCAAATGGTCGAAGTGTAATGTAGGCATAAAACTCACTTGTTGTAAAGCTGATGATGGTATATTCCCTGCCGAAATAATTATGTCTGGGCCTGTGCTGCAATATTTTTCTTTTTAGAAAAGTGATATTTAATTTGCCAGAAAGTTTATCCAAAATTCCACGTTAGAATATTATAGGCCCACGAACAATCTGAAAGCATTTTTACTTGTTTTTGTTAACGAAACTTTCACAGATTTAAATAATACTGTTTGCATGGTGGAGAGTTATAAATAGAGTAGGTTTGCGGTATAGCACCGTGTAATACTATCTGAGAAGAACCTGTGGGGAACTGACGTTCCCCCGTCATCATGCACTGGGCTCTGACCTTCTCCAGGAGAATATCCGGACTCTGGTGGGCGAGGGTGCTTATGTACTAGCATGGTTACCTCCATGGTACTAGTGTCTACGCTATATCAATCAATCAATCAATTTATTGGAGTTACACTTTCAAATAAGTGGCACACGTCAAAGACGGTGCATCCTTAAACATAGTACAAAACATAAACAATAAATATAAACTAAGACTTAAAATACAAAACACTAGTACAAAGTATACAAGAATAAAAAAAGAAAAGGAAAAAAAACAAAAAACATGCAGCGTGACATATAGATAGAACAGAAAACTTGTCAATTAATTCATCAATTTATAGCATTCAACAACATCTTACGCTCATCCCAAAGGTTGGTCAAAAGATTCTTACATGATGTATCAAGAATGTTTCCAAGTGTGTTATCGAATTCATACATGTTACCCAGCATCATGTATAGTTTTAAGTCGATATTGCCTGAAATAAATATTTCCCAAAACAAATCCATATTGTTACCAAAAAGATTATTTTCAAGGGCTATGAATTCCTTAATACGAATGTGATTCAATGCTGTACAATAAAATATGAAATGGCCAATATCTTCATCTACATTACTCTTACACAGTTTGCACAACCCGTCATTATTTGGTGACCAGGAGCGGGTATATCTCTCGAGTTGTAAAGTGTTAGTACGAGCCCTTAATTTAGTCATTATAGACTACTAGATTGTGGTTACATATTCAAGTTGACCGATCAGCTGTCTGGACCTGGCCTATAGTGCTCTGACTCAGTGTCCAAACTTTGACCTCGATTTAGGACTAGGATTCGGATATGGTGGACTCGACTGCAACAATGACAATTGCAGGTGACGTCATGAGGTCCGGCTTCCTGTACTTTCCAGAGCTCTGCAGATGATAACACAGTTATGAAGTCTTCAGGTGGTTAGCTTATATGCGTCATACTGTAATCCCATCAAATCAACCAATTAACGACCAATCTCTCCCGGTGATCAAACAATCGACTTCCGCGAAAATCCCAGCCCGAACCAGAACAATCGGGTCTTACGAACAGGACGTAGCCGAGTCAAAGAGTGTCTATAAAAGAAGGAGTTTTGTGCAATTGTTTTCAAAATCGAAATCGAATGCTCTTCACAGCCTGCCTGACAACCAAAGGTCGTAAAAAAAATAAAAATTCCGAGTCGAACATTTCAGCGCCGAGATGAAATCTTTGTCGCTGTACGCGTTGGTAGCAGTTGCACTGATGGTGTGTTGTCTTGCGCCAAGTGAAGTCTTCTCGAAGCCCGTCAAGAAACAGAACGGACACCGGCCGCAAGAGGACCGCGGCAGTCCCCACAGTGACAACCATGGTCGCCGTAAAGATGGGCCAGTACGCGGTAGAGGTCGGGATGGAACCGTCGACGTTGAACCCACTGAGAGCACCGGTCCGGACGACGAGGAAGACGAAGACAACCAGAGTGACTCCGTCTCCGACGGTGGGTTATCTGATTCCATCGGCCAGGATGAAGCCAGCTTAGACGGACAAACCGGTCCAGGGGGCAACGACGGGGCAGACGGTGAGACTAACTTCAACACACTCGACAACAGCACTACTAGAGATCCGTACGATAGACGTGGAAACATGCCTATCAGGCCTCGGTACAAACCAAATGATTTTAAGCCCAAGTCGGGTCCGCTTGGTTTAAAAGGCAAAAGTGACAAAGAGCACCAAAAAATGAGGAAAGCTGTGGTACGTATATAGTCATAATGTTTATCTCAACTGATTTGATATTTGCCAATAAACAGACGTGTGTATGAAGCAATGTATACTCGATGCTTTCCGAGTATCTGTAGAAAAACATACGCAGGCGGCTCGAACAGGATTCGAACGCACGACTCCCTGCTTACTGGTGCAGACACTCAGAAATCACTGAGTATACAGTGCTTTATATCAAGTATGGATGCATTAACAGACAATTTTATCAAAAGTGGCAATTTTCGTCATTCGTCATTCGTCAGATGTAAAATGTTGATGATGGTCTCAGGTGACAAAAACACAAATGATCACAGATATACATAAAACATTCATGGTGTTAAGTCGATGGTGTTATCAAACATTCCTTGAAATATTTATGTCTTGGATACCAGCGTTTTAGTTAAAAACTAGTGAATACTTTTTCAAAAGTAATTTTCATCTGAAATCATAAATTCCATATTGAAATGAATACATATTCTTTGTTGTCTCGTTAACGAAACAACGAAATAAGCTGAAACTTCAACAACATGGTTTTTATACATGTATATTTATGTTATATAAAGTATGGATACAATTAGAGACATTATTATATATTTTTTTACCAAAATTGAATTCTGGCTTTAATTTGTGATATTCTGACTGTGTTTATCCTACAGGGTTACATGTCACAGTTCGGTTACATGGGCAAGACGGACGATGATGACTGGACAACTGAAAAAATGTCCACGAAGAAGATGAAGAAGAGCATCCGTATGATGCAGAAGTTCATGGGTCTGAAGGCGACGGGGGAACTGGATGAGATGACCATGATGATGATGGACAAGCCGAGATGCGGGGTGGCTGATGTGGCCACAGCACCAGAGAAGGAGAACGGCACGGCGTCCAACCAAACGGGCCCGCAGTCCTACTCGCACTTCGGTCAGAGATGGGATAAAACGGAGATCACTTTCAGGTAGGACGGGAAGAAGTTTTTTTATCAACCTTAATTACACCGCGGACATTTTTGTCTGATTCCCTGTATACCGCAAGTATATTCATAGCGCTGGTTCCATATAAACAAAAAAAGGGGCCAGTATATTTTCCTGATATAGTGTCGGTTTGGTCACGTGGACTGGAAAACAAGATAAAAGTCTATAGACAGAGTGGACAGCTTTTCCGTGCATGTACAAATTAGATTTAACTTAGAAACATAATTGGTGGAGCTCCAGCAGGACTGTCACAGGTTTAAATCCCGCCTCACTATTTGTTTTACCCCACTTTGTCTAAGTGGTGGAAGTGATGTTACAGGGAAGATAATTTTACATTGACCCTTAAATAAACTAATGAACTTTTCTCAGCAACCTGTAGACAAATTGAGTTGAAAATATTACATGTTGGTATCTAGCCTGAACAGTGTACATTGGGCATATACCCGTACATCGTTATAGCTACCGGGGGCGATAACTCATGCTAAACCAGCATGTAATATACAACCATTGTTCCGCCCACCTTATATACAATCTAATTTTCATTCTTCTTCGCAGAATTCTGAACTACCCCAGCACAATGCCTCCAGAGGAAACCAGAGATGCCCTTCTCAGAGCCTTCCAAGTCTGGAGTGACATCACTCCCCTAACCTTCCGTGAAGTGTTCGGAGCCGTGTACGCCGATTTCTACTTGAAATTTGGCGCGCGTGACCACGGCGACAGTTTCCCATTCGACGGGCGGCATGGCACTCTTGCGCATGCGTTCCTGCCGAAGTCGAACTCAGGAGATATTGAGGGGGACGTTCATTTTGACGACGATGAATTGTTCACTTATGCAAGTTATGAAGGTAAGTCCGTGAAAAATTTCACATGTTTTGGAAGTTAAATTTTACAATATTGTTAATGATAGTAAAACAAAAATATCCAAGTAAAGACTTTTTGCGGTGACTTTTTACTATACATTTGAGGTCGATAACTGTACATGATATTTTATGATTATCTGGTTATTTTAATAGATTTCTTGATCTTCATGAATCATGGATGCACAGAATGACCTTTTGCCAAGCCAGCAGAAATTTGGCTTTAAAAAAAACCACCCTAACCTTTTCATTTAATTGTGTCGTCTTCAGGCACGAATCTGTTCCAAGTTGCCGCCCATGAGATCGGCCACTCCCTGGGCATGCATCACTCCTTTGACAACACCGCTCTGATGGCACCATTCTACCCTGGCTACCAACCTACATTCTATCTTCCCTATGACGATCTGTCTGGTATCCAGTCTCTGTATGGTGAGTAGATAAACACGACGTCTTTGTCGATTTGGGTTGAACTTTAACACATACAACAAACTCCCATGGTGATCCCGGTGGAGGGGGTGATATAAATGGGTGCATGTACTTTGTTTTCCTATTGGTGATCCCATTTTGGGCTCCTTATCCCCCCCTTTCTGCCATCATCAATCCACCCACGACAAGCTCTTTCTTGTCACGAGATGATGGATCATAGTCAGACGCACAGGCGGGCGAGGCGCCTCTTGTTCCCCCCATCGCTGGATTGGTCGGCAAATACACATTCTGTTTTTGCTTACGGCATCAGGACACTGTGCTCGATCGAACCAAGATTCTTTGATGAGGAAATTACACACTATACCCAATAATTTCAAACGTTAGGACAAATAGGCTAGATCAAATTTACCACGCTACTTTGTAATTATTACTGAAATAATTTCCAACTTGGGAATTTTAAATGCTGTAATATATGTAATAATTGTTGTCATTTCATTTTCAGGTTCCAAACCGAACCCATTGCCGTACCCCTACCCTTACCCGAACCCAGCCCAAAATGAACCCACACAAGCGCCCAAGCCAGCAACCACCCCCGCCCAGCCAAACCCAGCAACCACCACTGCCCAGCCAAACCCAGCAACCACCACTGCCCAGCCAAACCCTGAACCGACGCAGCCCGCAACCACCCCGGGCACAGGTCCGGTCAATCCATGCCCACCTGTCCTTTTCGACGCAGTGACAAGGTGGCGGACTGAACTGTTCTCATTCACGGTAAGTTTTGTTTTGGTAAAGATATTCAAATCAGTGGATGTATTAATATCAACAACAGTATAAAGTATTTAATGTATGGATGAATGAATAAATGAACGAATGAATGAATAATTTATTTCCCACATCGCAACGACAGTTTCATACATACATTTTTCCTTTAATAATACAATGCATGGATAATAATAATAATAATAATGAACATTTGTAATGCGCCGGTATCCGTCAAAAGAGACGCTCATGGCGCAGTGACACATCAGTGTAAACAATAAAAGAAAATACATGGTAAGAACAATGCAATATAAAATTACAAGGAACAATGATTGTAAAAAGGCTGACTGGCCCTGGTCAGAATATGCTAGGCAAAGACGACATTCTGACAACAAGGAAAAACCCTGCATACACAACCATGCAAACAAGGTTGATTTGCAAAAAATGTAAACACCGTAGCGATACTCTTCACATATTAAACAAAAACAAAAGGTATAAATACATCATCATAAAAGTCAATAGTTAAACATAAGTAAATTATACATCAATTCTCATCAAATGAGTTTTGAGAGCAGTTTTAAATGAAGCAAGAGATGGAGATTGTTTGACATGCTCAGGTAAATCATTCCACAAAGAAGGAGCAGCAGCAGCAAAAGAACGTTTTCCCCAGGATCTCTTTGTCAATTTCTTACTCAGAAGAAGTTTATGATGTGATCTCATGAAATCACGATTTGAGTGATACGGTTGAAGTAATTCTGATAAATATGATATGGTACCGCGGAGGTAAACTGTAACAACTTTAGCTATAAACATATCCACATTTGGCTGTAAAGCTGAGAAGTGTCGGTGACGTCACCAGCGCCACCACTGGAACATTTCATGCAAAGCACTTGACCGAGATAGCTTATCGGTGGTCAATCCGTTGCTGTTTAATTGAAAGACTGGATCGGTGTATCATGATAACGCATCAAAATTCCAAAATAGACCCTTTTCAACTTGTATTCTTGATATAAAGACAAAAGTAAAATGTGAGCAGAGTTCGAGAATTAAGTTACATAATGTTGCTGTTCTATAAGAATTGTTTTCAAATTCCAGACCTTTACAGTATGCATTAAATTTCATAGTAATTTTTCAATAAATTCGCACACTAAAAGATACGTTTGTTTGCTTGGAGTGCCATGGTCGAGCGGTTTAGTGCATCGGATTTGTGTTCTGATGTCTGAGTCGTGGGTTCGAATCCCAACCGCGACCATGGTGCTTGTGTCCTTGAGCAAGACACTTTACCATAATTGCTTCTCTCCACCCAGGGGGTAAATGGGTACCTGTGAGGGCAGAGTTGGTTGTTGTGTTTGATTAGCAGTATATGCGCTGTAATGGCAGCAATTGAGCTGTATACTCCCCAGGGAGCTGTGAAGGTTTCATGAATGATTTATGAGCCTGATGAGCAGGGGTAATAATATAATGCGCCATGAGCACCAGTTTGGTAGATACGTGCGCTATATAAGTCCACATTATTATTATTATCATTATTATTGCGTCTTTTTACATTTGTAACATTGCATTGATATTTTTAAGTACAATATTTTTACGTACATTAAGTATCAGCATTAATTTAAATGTTGTTGTTTTTTCAGGGAAACAAGTACGGACGCATCCGTGACTACAATATCCTTTCCAATGATGGCGGTAGTGATGCCCGTTACTTCTTCCGAAACTTTCCCGGTGACATTGATGCCGTCTACGAAGAACCAATAACATACAGGCTTCTGATGTTCAAAGGTGAGTGAAAACTAGACAAGGTTCTTCAATAAAATTACGCATAATCGCTATTCGGAAGCTCATTTTAAAGTTCAAGAGTCAAATTTTCAGTGGCTTATAATATGTCTGTCTGTTTGTCATTCGATCTGTCTTACTGGTTGGCTGACCAGCTGACCGACCGACCGACCGACTGACCGACCGACTGACCGACTGACCAACCGACCGACTGACCAACCGACCAACTGACTGAATGACTGGATGACTGGCCGGCTGACTGTTCGCTGTTCCTTGCTCTGTGGTCCGACCGACATAATGACTGACCGACCAACTACATGACTAAACCGCCAACCGACCGATCTAACCACTGACCGACTCATCGAACGACTTACCGCCCAATAGGCTGACTGACAGACTGCCTGTCTATCTTTATCAATGTTTTACTTATATTTTAAATTTTTACATTAATTGCCTGTGTTTTGTCATGACACTGAAGATATATTAATTATATGTTCCACGTATATTTTTTCCCTTCTGTAGGACCTAACTACTACGTCTACAATGGCTTGATGCAAGAGAGTGGTCCCAATCCAATTACCAGCTTAGATCCTTCCCTCCCGAGTGACATCGACGCCGTAGTCACCTGGGCCGCTTACCAAAAAACCTACTTCTTCAAGGGCGAGTTGGTGTGGCGCTTTGATGAAGTGAGAAAGACAGTGGATGGTGGATGGCCGCACCGCATTGACCGGGCATGGAGAGGTGTGCCAAACGGAGTGACCGCAGCGTTCCACGACGAAGATCGACGTGAGTATTAATATGAGTTAGAAAACTAGAAACGTTTGCCACTTGAGAGCTGGTTTAACAAGTATAGACACCATATGGGGTCGTTTTTTGTCGAACGCGACCATAAACTTGTTTCTGTCGTCAAATTTCTTGACCAGAAACAAACATGTTCACACTGATAGCTGCGCGAAAACGCGTACTTAACCAGAAACAGTTTCTGACGCGAAAATCCTCTTAAAACGCCGTTTTTATTTTTGGGCAAAATGAAACTTACTCTGTGATCAGTAAACTTAATGATTAAGCTTGTATGAACTGTCTTTCTATCCTTTTTGAACAAATAGGTAACGAAATTATCGTTACTTTTTTTTTTACAAACAATCCGCCATCTTTAAACCAAGCGTAACCGAGTAAAATCTCGGTCACGTGAGAACCCGAAGAAAACGCTCAGCCAGTCACCAAAGCCTAATCATGTTTCTGGTCACATTCACAAAAACACGCCCATGCACGTCTTGGGCAAGTTCGAGTGCTGTCTAGTAGAAAATACTCCTTTGCAAATGTATCTGCTAATACAAAATTCGGCCGAGAACCAGCTAGAATCAATATGTATGACATGACAACTTGGCTGTTAACAAATTTATTGTTTGCTTAATAGCGGCTCTGTGAAATTGGCCCCAGGTTCCAAATCATCGACTAATTCAGGCTAGTCCAGTTGACAACGTTTGGTTCAAAAAAAGTGCAACTATAATCACACCAGAACTTGTCCACTGTGCACTTGTCACGGGTCTATAAACTAAAATATGATTTATGAGGGAGGTGTGACCACTGCTTGCCACACTAAGGCGGTATAAGTTTATGATTTTCATTTGGTCTGGATAAAGATTCAAAGTAAACATAAACATACAAAATTAAAAAGAAAACATCAACGAAACAATGAAAAACACAACCACAAATATACCACATTGGAATCTTTAATATCATTAAAAATATTTTCTTACTTTTTCTTCCACAGATCTGACTTATTTCCTTGCTGGTAATGACTACTATCGTTACGATGACCTTTATGCCGAGGTAGACGTAGGCCCCAGGGATTTCACAGGAGACTTCTTCGGCTGTTTCTAAATCATGCAATAATTGCATTTCTCGAAATGATCACATGATTGGTTTAAAATGAAACTTACTTGGTATAAAGATGACGATGATATCCCTGAAATCTTTATATCTGAGGTTTTATCATTTTAGAACAATTGGGCATAATCGAATTATTTTTGCAAATGAGATTTTGTCTTCCAGATACCGTCCACATTGGAAGTAAACACAATGCGTTTTCACTATTTTCTCGTAAACGGCACATTGGAATAAGCTGAAATTTTCACAAGTTGAATTTTATGTATTCAACTTTCTATTGATTTGTATAGAATGACTGCATTTACTTATATTTTACAAAGAGTGCATACTTTCTATTGATTTGTATAGAATGGCTGCATTTACTTATTATTTTACAAAGAGTGCATACTTTCTATTGATTTGTATAGAATGGCTGCATTTACTTATATTTTACAAAGAGTGCATACTTTCTATTGATTTGTATAGAATGGCTGCATTTACTTATATTTTACAAAGAGTGGATACTTTCTATTGATTTGTATAGAATGGCTGCATTTACTTATATTTTACAAAGAGTGGATACTTTCTATTGATTTGTATAGAATGGCTGCATTTACTTATATTTTACAAAGAGTGCATACTTTCTATTGATTTGTATAGAATGGCTGCATTTACTTATATTTTACAAAGAGTGCATACTTTCTATTGATTTGTATAGAATGACTGCATTTACTTATATTTTACAAAGAGTGCATACTTTCTATTGATTTGTATAGAATGGCTGCATTTACTTATATTTTACAAAGCGTGCATACTTTCTATTGATTTGTATAGAATGGCTGCATTTACTTATATTTTACAAAGAGTGTATACTTTCTATTGATTTGTATAGAATGGCTGCATTTACTTATATTTTACAAAGAGTGTATACTGGCTTAATAAAGTAAACCATTGTTAAATTTGAGAACAGTCATGCCATGGCGGTTTGAGGTGGGAGTGGGGTCAAACCGTCTGAAACAGGACCCCCCCTCATCTGTTCGTAAATTAACTGTTTTCATACTGTGCCCCTTTTTGGGCAGAGTGCCCTCTTTCCCTGTACCCCTTTTGCCCACCCTAGATCCGCCTCTAAAGTCAGGTGTTACCGCAAATAAAAACTTAGGCCTTCGATGTTTTGTTTTAAAATAATTACCCGGTATAAATTTTCAAAAGTTTCAAGCTGGTGGACGTTCCAATTCATAAGAGAATGATCTATTCAGTGTGATATTCTTAGTAATTTGAATTGTGCTCATGTAATTTAATTTTCTATAGTGGCACAGATAGTGTTAAGAAGCACTATTCTAGTACATTGTTTTTATTTTCCCAAAATATAGTTTCTACCACGGTAGTAAAAAACGGTATTAAAAACCTTGTTATTATTATACTTGTTATTATTTTATAAATGTTTTTCCACCCGTATATCGTTTAATTTGAAGGATTGTATGTCAAGGATCGATGTTTTAACTTATTGAATTGTATGATTGAATTATAAGACTAGTTTACGAAACTGAATCCATGTTATTGAAATTATAAATCATTAAATGATTCTTATATGACATGTTGACGTTGTAAATCTCTTCATTATTACCCTGTATTACTTCATCATCATCGGGTAGATGGTGATCGGTCAAAACAAAATTTTACATTCCACAACAAAATCTACTTGAAGTATTTCTCTCCAACTCTGCTTAGGCCCATTTTACTTTTGACAATAGAAGATGTTAACACGTTTTTGTTTAAGCCATTATGATAAACTGGGGGAAGATGGATCCTTCAGGAAGGATGGATCCCTTGGTATGTGTTTTGCCGAATTGTGTTATTATGGATGTTCCTTTTTGTTTTCTGAATGAACATATGCTGATCTTTGTACTCTGTAATCTTTGTAATCTTTGAACGTGAATGGAATTCCGGGATTGATTAGAGATTCAGACAGATTAAAGTATCCGTATAATTCTTCGAATTTTCTGCCAAGTTCAAATCAGTAAACACAGGACTAGCTGTATAACCAGTGGCGTAACTATGGGGGGGGGGGGGGAGGGGGGCACGGGGGGCACGTGCGACCCCCAGCCGAGGTCAGTTCCCCCATTCAGAATTTTGAAAAAATAGGTCCCTATTTGAGAGTGCAGGATTCAAGTATTGACATGCCCCCTAGAAAAAGTGGTGCACCCCCTAGTGCCCCTCTGAAAATTGGACCCTATATAGTTACGCCATTGTGTATAACAAATACAGGAAGGCCTTGAGCCTGAGCAGCGCCCTCATACGACACAGAGCAATATTGTTTTCGTATAATGTTTAGATGCGGGAGCATCCCCGGCCCTGACGAGTTGTATTATAAGAACTTGAATCAGGAAAAACATGTTTTGACCAGATGCGCTACATGGTTTTGATTTATATTATGGATGACTGCATATACTATTGCTCGGCGAGTAGACTTCATCACCACACGTGCAATCATTATACGAAGAAACTATTTACTCTGTGTCGTCAAAGTATTAAGTCAGTTTATAACTTCGCTTAGAATGGAGACCTGCATAATGATGCATGCCTTGTGCAAATGAAACTCAGGTTTGGACACTTTGGGAAATGAAGACCATCCATAATTATAAAAAAGTATGGGAATTTCATTTAAACGAAGCATAAGCGTAAATAATTTTCGGGATCGATCGGGTACTTTTTGTCCAGCCTACTTTGGGTCGAAGTCAAGCTTTTGAATTGAGTCAGCAATAATTTTTTTAGCACAAGTATTACGCAAATGTTCATAAAATATTTTGTTTTCTTTTTTTTTTTCTTCTTAAAATTTGTTCTAAAATGTTCAGAGGTGTTCATTGATATACATACAGATACTGTTTCACAAATTAATGGTACTGGTAGGGCTCATCACTGCACGTGCAATCATAATACGAAAAACTCAACAGCTCATTGGAAAACACAGTCTGTGGTAAGTATGGGGCGCTATTTGTAAATTAATTATTTAGTCCAAATATAAACGTGTTTTACCATGGTTTAGCTCAATTTTAATGTGCTAAATAAATAAAAATATTATTAAATTAAACCACTAACTGACAACAGAATCTGATTTAGATAGATTTATAGGTTTTTTGGTATGAGAAAAAAGAAAATAAAAAATATTAATTGAAAAATTGCGCCCCATATTTTTTCCAGCCTGTTGGCTTATTTGTAATTCAACATGGCTGCCTTTGATGATGAATCCGACAAACGTGATTTGTGGCAGAAAAGTTTAAATTCCCACCCGATTTTCGACAGCTTGAGAGAACACGGCAATCATGTTTCACAAAGAAGCGATCCAGAGGAACTGCTGGCTGTTCGGGAAGGGAATTTATTTGCTTGGGATAACGAACAGAACCGACTTTTAACGATGAACTTGAAGCATCTGCTCGACGCAGACGACATGTTATCAACATCGCGGAGCACATTGCAGGTTACCCAGTTGTGATATTATGACTTATTTTAACCCTACCCACAATATTCTCTATAAATTCTTTCGCCGATTATTTGCAGATTTGCTGATTGCAGATTTCCCAATAATTTGTTCCTTTTCATCACATCTTTCCATCATTTTTTAATTGTTACCATCACAATCCATGATGACTGATAGTGATATTGACCATGTTACCTAAGCCCAGAATTTCATTTTTGTAAGGGCAAGGACACTTCCATTTGAATATCAGAATGTCTATGGGAATATTTATAAGGCTCACCAATTAAGAACATGAATTTCCAGGCCTGCGTGTTGCCCATGTTGACTAAAACTGGAAGAAAACAGAAAAGATTTTTGCCAGATTTTTCAAATTGACTTCAGCTGTGAAATTCAAGTTCCATTTTGGAAAGAATGTCGAATCCAACTGCAACTTTTTAAGGCTTAAAAAAAAAATTGTTTCAACCACTAACTAGTTATAAAAGGATTCTATTATTAATTTTTGGGGGTACAAAAAGCGAAAACGTCTTTAAAATCCACTTTTTATGATGGATTTTCGACTCTATTTCCCTCCTAAAAAATCATACCGTTTAGAAAATAGAAGAATCATATTATAGTTGCCACTGCATGTATGATGACCTTGTTGGCCACCAATGAGGGAAGTGACAAGATCAGAAGAAGTTATTGTATACCAAAAATGCCTGATATTTCATTAAACAAATATTCTGGAGTAATTTGAAGTTTATGATAGTTGATATTTTCTCCTGTCCACCTAACTGAGCAGGTAAGATATAACTCTATTGGTTATACTGAATGAGAAACAGTGATGGTTGGATACGACATTCTACCCTCGATTTTCCTCAAGATTTGAGTGTTGTCTTAATACTAATAGTAAATGTTTCCCTTTTTGGAAATTTTCCCAGAGATTACTGTGCACAAATACGCCAAGATTCACCATTGAGCACATCTCCGTGAGCATAACGGGACACCGTATCCTCTTATGGGGCCCTAAAGGTGCATCCGTGATGCATTTACCCCGACGATATGGAAGGTTTGGCCAGTATGAGAATGGAAAGGAACAAATAAACTGCAGGTAGGAGCCTATAATTGATCTCGGACTAGTACTAGGAGCCTAGCCCTGATAGGACCCTATCTACAGTGCAAAGTACACTTCCGATAGGGTCCTGACCAAGAGTTCTTCCCGTTCGTATACCTGTAAAGTTTGCACTGAATTTTCTCCTTTTTTTTACCTGTCTTCGTTGGCTGAACCGAGGAAATGCAGGCACTGCAACTTCTTAACTGCCTCTTGGAGAAACGATTTGGGCTGAAAGGTGTCTAAAAAAAGAGTATTTCCCCGACATTTCTCAGAGCAACGGCCAATCTGTGTACAAACTTTTCATGCCGTTCATGCTGAATAATGGGCATGAGCGATGACCTTGGGGTCAGAACATCGATTGCGCGGAAGAACACGTCTCATTAAATCGCCTGCACTGTAAGTAAAGTCCTGTCGCCCTTGCACAATTGATGTTCTGCCGCGCAATCAATGTTCTGACCCCAAGGTGACAAGGTCATCGCTCAATGAACAGCATGAAATGTTTGTACACAGATTGGCTGTTGCTCTGAGAAATGTCGGAGAAATCCTCTTTTTTAGACATCTTTCAACAAAAATCGTTTCTCCAAGAGGCAGTTAAGAAGTTACAGTGCCTGCATTTCTTCTGTTCAGCCAACAAAGACGGGTAAAAATGGGAGAAAATTCAGTGCAAACTTTACAGGTATACGAACGGGAAGGACTCTTGGTCAGGACCCTATCGGAAGTGTACTTTGCACTGTAGATAGGGTCCTATCAGGGCTGCTAGGAGCCTAACCATGCTGAAGGCAACAGAACGCAAGAAATCTGTTGGATCTTGTTGGAAATGAGCAGAGTAGAAAAGATCTTTTGTTCTTGCTGATAGATCTTGTTGCACTCAGCAGGCATAACACTGATGGGGACACCTTTTTGGGGGGGGGACACTCTTTACACTTGCACTTTGCAGAATCACAATTCCAATTCAAATGTTTTTGCTCATAATGCTTTAAATTGCGGACAATAATAATAATAATAATATTTCATTCTTATATACCGCATTTCACATAATGTCCCTTTACATTATGCGCTGCACATAATGAGCTTTACATAATTTCCCCTGGTCACTGGGCTGATATCATTCCTGTAATCTTTCTCAATTCCCTGGGGAGTATACAGCCCATTATGTGCAACCTTTTGGCACTACAGGGCTAATCAAACACATTAACCATCTCTACCCTCACAGGTACCCATTTATACTCCTGGGTGAAGAGAAGCAATTACAGTAAATGCCTTGCTCAAGGACACAAGTACCACGGTCGCTGTGCTACAGTTGATTAGAATTCACCGTTATAGGACACTTGCCACAAGGGAACCCCATGAACACCCTTAGGTTTGCGCATTGTTTTCATTCTGTGTATGCATACTTCATTGTAACTTCCCTTGCAGGGCATTGGATCTTGGCAGAGAGTGACTACAGTAGATTAGGAATCACAATGAAAAACCTCAGTGACACCCTTAGGTTTACGCATCGTTTTCATTCTGCGTATGCAAACTTCATTGTTGCTTCCCTTGTAGGGCATTGGTCTTGGCAGAGAGTGACTACAGTAGATTAGGAATCACAGTGAAACGTTATTGGACACTCCAACAAAATGGAACCCCTTGAAAAAACCCATGTGACACCCTGAGGTTTACGCATCATTTTCATTCTGCATATATGCAAACTTCATTGTCACTTTCCTTGTAGGACGATAGTCTTGGCAGAGAGGTTCTTCATGTCGAGTGGGTCCATAAGACTACTACAGGCAGCCTGGTACCCAGGTAGTGACTCGGACATGCATGTTGTACTTCTCACATCGGACAATACTTTAAGGTAGGCTAAGAATGAGATACTCTGTTTTTAATCTCGAAAAAACATAAATGATTACACTTACTTGGGCAGAAGGGGTCATTGTCACCTAGGGTATTCCCTGACAGTACCCAGGCAATCTCAGTCCTAATGCATGTACGTTAGGGATTACCCTGGGTGACAGTGACTCCTTCGCTTAACTTGGTGTAAAGTTGATGATGTATCCATCATAACCAGGACTTCACAAGTTTGCGAGTTCGAAATCTCAGCTGAATGCTGGGGGGAAATTTGTTAAATTATTTGCCTCACAATTTCACAAAGCTAAGCATTGTCATCTAGTTACTGAACCACAATTTATATGCCTGTTTTATTATAATCTAGGCATTAAACCAATGTTTGTATGTGAAATCGGCTGTGCTCCAGAGGAGTTTTTCCCAAGTTTCTTTGCTGACATTTTTTTTTCAAATTCACAACTTTGTTTGGGTAGGATTTATGATTTGACGTCACCGCACAAGTTTGTATGTGAAATCGGCTGTGCTCCAGAGGAGTTTTTCCCGAGTTTCCTTGCTGACATTTTTTTCTTCAAATTCACAACTTTGTTTGGGTAGGATTTATGATTTGACGTCACCACACAATTATGTATGTGAAATCGGCTGTGCTCCATAGGAGTTTTTCCCTAGTTTCCTTGCTGACATTATTTTTCAAATTCACAACTTTGTTTGGGTAGGATTTATGACGTGACGTCACCGCACAAGCCAATCCAATGCCACAGACTGGGGGAATATTCCACCAGCTACTCTTTGTCGACGAATCGGTCAACGTTTGAGGTCGCCCTCGGGGATGTGGCCGTGGCATTTGACTTCGGACCTCCAACGGAAGATCCAAGACGAGCCATTGGTAAGGGTCAATAAGCCTTGCCTTAAATTCATTTACTCTATTAGCACTGATTGCTGACTCGAGGCTATTCCAATCAATCTGATTGATTTGATTGAAGTGATAGATTGATTGGAATAGCCTCTTGAGACAGCGACCAGTGCCGACTGAGTAAATGAATTTAAGGCAAGGCTTAATGACCACTGGGAAAACCCAATGTTATGAGCTGCCAGCACATGACAATCAGAATTCAAATTTTGATCAGGGTTTAAAGGCGTGAGTCGTTGCATTCCCTGATGACTTCTGGGTTAAACAGGTAACTTTCTATTTAGGACAAATCAGTATGATAAGAAAATACTCAATCTTATATTAACCCTAACCATGCTCAATGCAGCAAGATGCAACAAATGTGATAAGTTATTGCATCTTGCACATTTCGTGTAATCGTATCAAACATTGTGGTAAAAAAACTCTGCCTGATTATCTAAAAACAAAATACTATCATTGCAAAAAAAATTCCATCAACAACACTTACGTATATGAACAATACGGAAAGCCTCTTACTTATGTTTCAAGCCTCTTACTTAACCCTAAACCCCCTACAGGCATTTCACAGGCATCCAGTCAGCTCAATGTGTGCAGTCAGCTCAATGCAACGAGATCCACCAGCGAGAACAATGGTTCTTTTGTTCTCCGCCGAGGGCGACAAGATGCAACAACTTTTTACATTTGTTGCATCTTGTTGCATTGAGCGTGGTTAGGGTTAAAATATACATAACAGCAAAAGAAACGTCACCCCTAAAAATATTTATTATTTTCATTTTAAAATTAATATAATTTGTTTAATGAAGAATATTATGAGTATGGAGTGTAACACGAACACAATGTGGCAAATTTGGTTGACCTCAAAATTCGTCATGCATGACGTCTGAGGACACATAAGCTAAACACGTTCTCAGACGTTTCTTTTGCTGTTATGTATAGATTTGACTGATCAGTCTAATATTTTGTCATGGGAATTGTTGAATTGCAGTAACATTTATTGGTTTTGCCCTCTTGTTTCATCACAGAAAGACCCACCGCATGTGGCCCTCTCATCCTCCCCATTTACATCTTGAAAGGCAACGGAGACGTCTTCCTTCTGAACACAAGTCTGTCGGAACCTGGGTAAGCTGAATATTTCATTTTTTATATTTTTTTATATTTTTTTTTATGAGTAGTTGCCAATCACAAGGCATTACAGGCCACTCAAGGTGAGGGCTAAATAGGGGAAAGGGGGAAAGAGAAGAGGAAATCAAAAAGTAGAAAGATGACTATTGATGTTGCGTTTGAATTGAGACAGGTTATAGGTGGCAGGGAAGCAAGATACAGGTAATGAATTCCAAAGTAAGGCAGTACGTGGGAAGAAACTGGATGAGTACCACCAGGTATTTGCTTTGGGGACAGATACAGTATATGGATGAGAATGAGCAGAGAAACGTGTGGTGCGGCCAAAGGTACGGTTAGGTGGAACAACCAGTGAAAGTCCTTTGGAGCACCTACCATTATAATTGCAGATTCGGTGTAGAATCGATAATTCATAATACTTTGTGCAAAGCTGATGATGGTGTCAGTCTTCCCTAGAAATAATTTTTTTTCCTGATGAGTAGCTGTCCTTTAAAAAAAAAAGTGAAATTATTGCCAAAAAGTTGACCGGAAAGAATGCCCTTTCTTAATTCTACATTTGAATGAAAATGAATATGAATACGAAGGTAATATTCTCAATTTCTTTTGTTCACAACTCTCCATAAACAGCTTAAACTTTGCTTTTCACAAACATGACAAACACAAAACCAGACAGTAATATATTTCTGACTGAATTATAGATGTTAATACCGGACATTTTCGTTTTCATTGAACATGGATAATTTTCTTTTTTTTTGAAAGGAAAACAAATACAAAATCGTTGTCAGAAGCTTGGTTTAACAGTGAAAAAAAGTGCCAAATTAATTTATGACCGTATCCACCATGAATTAATTTCAGTAAATATTTACTGTAAAACCATGCTTCTTATGGTTATTTCAAAAAATGTGTAATTTTTAAGCATTTTTTTTCCTTTCCTCAAGTAAATGTTCTGATGAAAACAAAATCTTGAAATTGCCATTAAAATGGCGAAAAAACATGGGTGATACATAGGGCTGTGTCGGGTACCCGTATACCCGGATACCCGACCAAAACTGTCATTACCCAGTTCCATTTTTCAGTTCCAATTACGCGTAAACGACTTTTACAAATTCGGACTTGAGCGGAGTGAACATAAATCTGTGACTCTTGAACAATGTAGTGTTTACACTTTTACATACATGTACAATTGTCTTTAAATTCAAGAGATTACACTCCAATAAAGCATTTGTAGTATTTTACGTACATTTTCTCCAACTGTTTGTGACACATTGTATCAAATCGTTAAGGCTGCAAAGGGCCTGGCAGCGGCTGCTTCAAACAACTTATCAAACCAGCAGCACAGGAGGGAATGTTTGCCTAATTGTTTGCCTAATTGTTTTACTTTAATACAAATGACACAGTTAAGAAAAGATCGATTTAAGTATGGTATCTTCTGTATTATAAAGGTCAATTTTGTGCACCACAGGAGGCATGTTTTCAACAAATATGAAAACGGGTATCCGAAGTTTCCTGATTTCGGGTATCCGGTTCCAAAAATATCCGAAAACGCACACCCCTAGTGATACATATTTAATGTCACCCCCCCCCATCTCCATCAGATATCTACATACAAATCTGCAAGGGCCAATCACCATGCACCCTCCAGCAGAGGACAACTATGGTTTAGATGCATGCAGTTTGATGTGCCTTCACACGAGTCCAGTCATACTGGTAGTCGCCACCTCGGGCGGTATCCTCCACCACTGCGTTGTGTTAAGCGGTAGCGACGACGACGACGACGACGATGATAATAATGTGAGATTTCTACAATTGTTTTATCTGATGTATTTCTAGGATAGTACAGCCACTGTGAACTGTTGGTTATTTAAAAAAAAAAAACACAACTGATCATATTTTGACATGGAACTTACCTGATTATGGTATCAAGTATCCTTTGAAATCTTTCTGTCTGAGATTCTAATACTAATATTAAAACTCGTAAACTAATTTCCCAACTAAATTTTTCAACTTAACCCTCCTACTTCTGGTGCCTTTTTCATACAAGTTGATCCACCATTTGAAACCATTCGCTTTTGTGGTTGTGAATGGTGAAATAACTGTGTACAGTATTGATTCCCCAAATCGTTTGGAATGGTAGGTCAGCTAATACAAAACCTTGTTTGGATACTTCTAAGTGGTGAATTAGTGGACCCTCTATGCCAGTGACATGAGTAAATGGTTTTGAATGACAGGTCTGCTATACCCTAAAGACCCTAGTGCCATTTTTAAGTGGTAGATCAATTACTTGTACACTGGCCACCATGTGTTAAAACTCCATAGGGTACTGAGATGATGGATAGTCCACTTTATCTACATAATGCAGGTTTTGTTTTTCGGCTATGTGAAACCATACCAAGGTGTAATGTATCCACCATTTAAAACCATTTGAATGATAAGCCACTGTGAAGTACATTCACCATTTGAATCCATTCGGCTATGGAAACACACCAAGGTGTAGTGTATCAACCATTCAAAACCATTTGAATGGATATGAATGGTAGTAAAGCTTGCTACCAACACTGTTCAAAAGGTATCACCAGGTGTGTACAAAACCAATGGGCATTTTGGTAAGTGGAAATTTTGAATGGTTTCAAATGGTCAAACAGTAGGAGGGTTAATAAGATTAGAACGATAATTCTTAACGCTCCTACAATCAGTGCAATTTTTGAAACAACCCATTCAGGCCACTCTAAGCCATTAGCTGTTGCCAGTGGCCTCCTATGGTTACCATTCTGCGCACTTGTCACACCACTGAGATTACAGGGTAAAGTGGTCTCCCATTGATACATTGCAGGCCATACTAATATGTTCAAACATTTACAGTGGTCTTGGGTGGCACACAGTTGATTTTGTAAGATTACTTGGAAAGGACAGCAGGTTTGTATGTACTACAGGTTGGTGAAGAACATATTAAAAATTTAGTGGATCGGAGTGACCTCCATGTGTAGTAGGGTTTTAATGCATTTTCTTTATTTTCTCAATAATTTTTCTTGATTCTCATAAAGCATGGATGCATTTACAGACATTTTACCAAAGTCTATAGTGTTTTTAACAGCATTCCTTTGGATAAATATACTGTCATTTATATGGCTACTCCAAAGATTACAAAGTGCTTTGGGGAATTTTGCTGCCATTCCAGAAACACAGGAGGAAACCACTTCTCCTTAACCCTAACCTTCCCAAATCCTCCAAAATCCTCTTTGCCAAAGTGAAGCATTTTGAAGTATTGAGGTTATGTGGAAATTGCAGTGGTGAATGATTTTGAAGGATTGAGGTTATTATGAAATTGCAGTGGTGAAGGATTTTGAAGGATTGAGGGCAGATGTGATTATTTGCTTGGTGGATTATGGAGGATTGAGGTTATCAGGCTATATTTGACACTGGATGAAAATGGAGGATTGAGGTTACATTGTACATGATTGTACATGATTCTGGAGGATTGAGGTTATAAGGTATACTTGCCTTCCTTCCTCTATGGTACATGTTCATCCAGGTCTGTTGTAGTTAAGGTCAGTGCTTGGGTCAGTGCACACTGTTTATTGCTCCATGCATGCAGGGAGGGGCCCTGGCCCTGGGCCATGTACATGTATCACAGATTAGAGACACATGTGTGCATACACGTCATCTGCATACGGTGGTAGTGGTCATTGTGCTTGCTTTACTACTGAAGGATTTTGGAGGATTCAGGTTACGTGTAAGGCTGTAAGCAAGTGGGCCTCGGGAGTTACGGTTAACAATAAATGTACTGGGTTCCTTTACATACATTACTCAATACATGGACTTTCAGCTTAACGTCCCATCCAGCTGCCCCCCTGATTATTTTGAAGGGCCCTATATTGTCAGGAAATGATGTTATGCAGCAGCTTCAGATAATATAGAGCTACTAATAGCACACAAGTTTGCTGAGTACAGAAAAAGTTATGCTTAGCAAGAATCGATTACCAGCCAAATTGTCATGTCATGTATATTGCTTCTGGCAAAATTTTGCTTAGCAGGTAAATTTGCTGAGCAATATTTTTTCTGAAACTGGGACCAGTGGGATCTAATTCAGCTCTACCCAGATCCCAATTTATACTCCTGGGCAGAGAGAAGCAATTGCGATGAAATGTTTCGGGTCAAGGACAGAAGCACCACGACCGACGTGATTAGCATTCAAACTCAAATCCTGACGACTAAAGCCATCAAGAACATACGTCCGATTTGGCCACTGCGATTCTTCACTGACCATTGCGTCAATGATTTGTTTTAGTCTACTGTCTCAGGATCCGTATCGGACATGGGCAGCATCCGAAGCAAGTCTGATTCCTGTCTCTATGTGTACGAGAGCGTGGAACTCTCTCTCACTCCAGTCTTGTCCGAGGAGTACGTTGAAGATGTTGCTTACCCAATTCTCCTCCACAAAGGTGAGTGATTTTCTTTTTTAAAAGTTCTTACGCAGCGTGAGCTTCGTTTATTAACTGAATTCTCTACTCTCTGTTCATAGAGAGATAGTTTGGTTCATTGATCTGTTGTTTGTTGGTTTGTTTTTACTGCTTGATTTATATATACTACTCAAAACAATTTAGGGAACACTGGAATAATCTCAGTTAAAGCAAGATAATTTATTTCAGATAAACACAATGTTTCACAGAATTGATGAGAAACAACTGCACAATGAAACTGATGATAAAGGATGCATGTAGTGATTACACATTTCATGACATGACTACTGAAAGAGAGAGGGGGTTGCAAATGAAAATCCCGGTTCATGGAACATTTGATGTTAAAAATCCGGTGTTCTCTAAATTGTTTTGAGTAGTATATATTTAAAGTTTAGTACTTTTACTTTATAGAATACAAATTTACAAAATATTTTTTTACAGTTTATACTCCAGGTATTTGGGATAATGAAATCCCAACTTATCACATCGGTCAGCATGATGCAAAACAATTATCTACACTCGGATTTGTTTATTTCTGCATCTCATGTTGCACACCGGCTTAACCCTAACCCCTTGCAGGCATTTCACAGGCACCCAGAAAAGTGTTATAGGCTGCTCAGTACAACAAGATCCACTGGCTAGAACAATGGTTCTTTTGTTCTCTGCTGAGGGCAACAAGATGAAACAACTTCTCACATTTTTAACAATGCATCACATGTACATGTATCTTGTTGCATTGAGCATGGTTAGAGTTAATGTAACGGCTGATAGTGACCCATGACTCACATTTGCGCTGGTCCAATTTTGATGCGAGTGTATCTCATTAACCCTAACCTTCCCAAATCTTCCAAAATCCTCTTTGCCAAAGTGAAGGATTTTGAAGGATTGAGGTTATGTGGAAATCGCAGTGGTGAAGGATTTTGAAGGATTGAGGGCAGATGTGATTATTTGCTTGGTGGATTATGGAGGATTGAGGTTATCAGGCTATATTTAACACTGGATGAAAATGGAGGACTGAGGTTACATGGTACATGTTGGTCTGTCCAAAAAAATGATTCTGTAGGATTGAGGTTATAAGGCACTTGCCTTCCTTCCTCCATGGTACGTATACATCCAGGTTTGTTGTAGTGATTGCAAGGTCAGTGCTTGGGTCAGTGGACACTGTTTATTGCTCCATGCATGCAGGGAGGGTCCCTGGCCACGTACATGTATCACAGATTAGAAACACGTGTGCATACATGGCATGTGCTTGCTTTACTACTGAAAGATTTTGGAGGATTCAGGTTATGTGTAAGCAAATGGGCCTAGGGAGTTAGGGTTAATGCACCCAAACGTGACCATGTCTCTCCCGATCAGATTGTCTTAATTGTCTGCAGCTTATTTGTAATTACATTTTTGTTTGAATTCAGATCCTATGTCCCTGTGCAAGTACTATTGCTCTCACAGTGCTGGCGTACACAGTGTGACATTGTCATGGTTACAGAAACTTGAGCGGTACTGTTCCTCCGGTGAGTTGAATAAAACATCACTTCTCTACTAGAAACTGTAGCCAGAATAGATCAGTGATAGGTTACTATAGTTACTGGCTCATTAAAAAACAACAAAAATCAGTGTCTACAAGTTCTTCCCCTTTATAATAAAAACAGAAATGTCCATGACATCTCGTTTTCAAATGACTGCATCTGACAGGAAATTTTTGTTTCAGAATCTTAGTTTCATCCTGTGATCAATAAAACATCACTTCTCTAGAAACTGTTGCCAGAATAGATCAGTGATAGGTTACCATAGTTACTGGCTCATTAAAAAACCACAAAAATCAGTATCTACAAGTTTTTCCCCTTTATAATAAAAACAGAAATGTCCATGACATCTCATTTTCAAATGACTGCATCCGACAGGAAATTTTAGTTTCAGAATCTTAGTTTCCTCCTGTGATCAATTTCATAGAGCTGCTTAACAGAAAACTACGTAAATTTTAAAAAATTGGTTCATCGCCAGTTAAATAATTGTATTAAAGGTATGTATCGAGGGCTTAAAACCAGGACTGGGTATGTCCACTTTTGCCCAAAATGTGTTATGGGGAGTTTCTGATTTTTCAGAAAGATTCAAACTTTTAAACTTATTATTTTCAAAATGCCGATTTTGGACATAGTCAGTTCTGGTTGTAAGCCCTCGGTATATTGGCTTTGCTGCAATAACGTAATAACACAATAATCTCATTTATTTAGAAAAAATAAATATCAAATATGAAATAGCAGTATTCCATACAACCTACCAAAATAACTTTCCTTTTCCTGAAAACCGAGGAGAAAAATGAAACATTTCCAAAAAATCTTATGAAAGTATTTTGACCATGTTTTTTTTTGTGGTTATTTTACTGGGAATTTTTGTTTCAATCAGATCATTGTGAATTTCCTTTTAGAAAGGAAAACAAGATGAAATATTTCACAAAATAATTGTCAAAAGAAATTAAGAGCCAATATGGATATAAGGCAGGACCCATCCTGAATTGTTTTCGGAATATTTTTTATACTAGATAAATATGCTTCCTATGATTATTTTGTGAAATTGTATTATATTATATATCAATATTATATCAATATTACGATGAAATAGAAAATACAGGTAAAATGGCGAAAAAACATGTGGGCGATACATCTTTAACCCTAACCACCCCAAATCCTGCAAAATCCTCCAAGGGGCACCTTTTGGGAAAAATACAGCACTGTTGGAAACTGGTACTTTCACCTCTTCAAATGGGACAAAATTACTACCTGGCAAGAAGTACAGGCCATAAGTGCTGAATATGAAAGATCATCGAAAATGCACGGTGCATTTTGAAGATAAGGGCATGTTTCCAAAAGTGCACTGATGGATTTTGGAGGATTCAGGAAGGTTCCTAGCCAGAATACCTGGGCGGTTAGGGTTAAATGTAATAACAAATCAGAATATCTCTTTGATGATTTCTGTCTTAAAATTTCAGAATCTGAAGACAACGAAGAGGGCACTGTGATGGATGTAATAAACCAAGATCAGCCGTGTACGGTAGCACACATGATTTGTACCAAACCGTCTGAATCATGGTAAGAAATCCAATAACAAATATACTCTTTGAGAAGAATCAAGACCAATAGATCCTGTGGGGTGGAAGATCACTTGCTTCAAGCTGCGTCTTCATTGGGGAACGACTTACCGGAACATGTCAAACTTTCTCCATCTCTGGCATTATTCAAAACTGCCCTCAAGACACATTTAATGAGGGCTGCATAATCGAACTATCTACCCTGTTCATAGTTTGTTTTTGTATTTCTCTTGTATGCAGGATACCAGCGCAGTACAAATACTAATTATTATTATTATTATTATTATGATCAATTCCATGGTTACGTTACATTTTTGAGGTATTGGGCCCACGCTTAATGCCATAATTTCCTTACTTATATATTTCACTCATCAGCTTTAAAAAAAAAAAAAAAAAATTATACATAAGTTGCATTATACCCAGACTATATTCAGCACAAAAAAAAAATGTCAGAAATTTGTTATACACAAATGTATATGTGCTATATAATGAAAAAATGCTGGTTACTCGCGTTACATTTTTCGAACATGCATAAAATGTTGTTTTCTCTTATATAGCGTACATGTAACAAATTTTTGAAATAAGGTCTGAGTCTAATGCAACTACTGTGAAAAAACTGATGAATGAAATATATATTTTTGGCATTAAAAGTGCCCCCAAAACCTCAAAACTGTAATATGTGTAACCATTGAATTACCCTTATCATTATTGAATACAAAGTTATATACTTAAATCTATGAATTTATGATCTGTCTTGTTAGACAGTTAAGTGTTACTGGATTTTATTTTTGGCCTTGAACCGATGTACCTATAAAGCTCTGTATACTCAGTGTCACAAGGTCCACCATGATTAGGACAGAGTGAAAGTTATACAGTTAAAAGGCACCCCAGGGAAAATGAACACACCAACAAAATGAAGCAGAGGAACATAAAAAGATAAATTTTTATAATATAATTTAATTATTACTAACAATAAACTTACAATAAACATAACATCAATTAAATTTAATACAATTCAAGTAAATTTAGATAAATGATAAATTCGAACCCAGTTGTTGATCGTTGTGTAGTTGGATGGTTAAGCGTGCGGTGGTGACATGGGAACTCTCACTGGATAGAGACCCTTGGCATGCATCGGCGGATGACGTCAGGTCCCCGAGACGGCGTTTGCCTCTAATACTGTAGTCAGCGTCGTGCCTCTCCACGTCCCAACCAGACCCCAAAGCCCAGAATTTGTTTGTTTGTTAAATCGACCTTAAAGGTTGTGGCGACTTAGCAGCTTGGCCCCAGTCTCGGCAATCTCAACTCGGATGTCCTCCAAACCATCGGCTAACAGATCCGGTATACCTCGGATCTCACAAAAGATCGCATACAGGCGGATGGGCATGGCAGGGCACTGCTGTAGACACCCTGAGCTGCCTGCAAGCCGTCTGGTGCTGTGGGAACCGACTCATGGGGTGAAGCTGAGGGGAAAACAGAGGAAGAGCTATGTCGGTGTCCTGAGGAGAGATGCTGGGGCGGAGACCACATCAGAGTTGGCTGCCTGCATAAAGGACAGGGAAGATTGGAGACGCCGCAGGGGATCCCGCCTGCGGGCGACATGATTGATTGATACCCAGAAAACGGCTGATCAGACCGGCATTAGTGGTGCTCAGATCCGTACCCCCAGGGTTGGGGTCTCAGGCAGAGGCCTCAGTGCCCAAAGTCATCGAGCCGGTGGTCAAGCTGCTAAGTGTCTCCCAAACCCCTTTATTTTTCTTTATACACTACACCAATAATGAATATTCATTTATCCCATAAATTTGAATAAATATCGATCCAGACCGTGCGTGTTAAATCATGTTGGGAAACCTCTGCATGTTTAAGCCAAATAAAGAAATCCAATTCACAACAGATTATTGAGTTTTTTCCAAAAAAAACCAACTCATTAAGTGCAGGCCAGGAATTTCATCCTTGTAGGGGCAAGGCCACTTTTCCTGAGTAAACAGCACTTCCATTAGAATATAGGGAACATTTTTAAGGGGCACCAAGGCCAGGACCAGACAACGGAGGCCATGGCCTCTGTGAAATAACAGGCATGTGAGTTCCTGTGGATTTTTTTTATGGGTACTCAAAACCACTGAGTATATACAGTACTTGATAGAAACATCAGTAAAAAAAATATTATAAATTTTTCAATATCCTGCTGAAAGAATTCCATCAATTCATGCACATTGAGGTACCCACTTCTGTATAAGACTCTAGCCAGCATGTTGTGGTTGAGGGGCTTAGACGTCTGCACAAGGTCGTGGGTTCAAATCCTGCCCGAGTCGCCTGAGGATTGCAAACACTCGAATAGTATTGGGTATACAGTGCAAATTGGATTAAAATATTCCATCAAATAAAGTTAATTGTTTTTTATCTTGGATTCATTGACAGATGCGTAAGAACAGTTTAAAATATACAGCGCCCTCAATTTATGTACATCATGCCCTAATGGTTTGTCCTCTAACAATACCATTATGCGGTATGAACATAATTGATAAGTAAGACTAATCGCGGTGACACCATGTGAAATTCTCTATTGAGTAGTAATTAGTTCTGAAAAGTCTTCGCCGATCGTCTTCTTTCTCCTGAAGATGATCAGAGCATACTGATCGAAACGTCGAGTTGTAACCTCCAGTTCTTTTCAGAACTAATTACTACTCAATAGAAAATTTCACATGGTGTCACCACAATTAGTCTTACGTATCCTCTTCACCATGCAAAGCTACAAGTTTTGACATAATTGATGTTAAATTATAGGTTTTCAACATGCATCCAATCCATGCATTATTATTGTATACCTCCATTCAGCCCTCCTGCTCCCATTCTAGGCTTGACCATAGTGGATGATCAACTACTCGGTCAAGCCCTGCTTTGTCAGACGGTCAACAATGATTGCATTGTCACCCCACTTAGGTAAGAAGTTTCAGTCAATTCAGTAGTACTTATTTCACTAGTCTGGGGAAATTATAAATGTATGTATTACAGAAGATTCAAGGTGTTCACTAACCCTTCTGTGACTACAAGGGTCAAAATCAGTCAAAATGTTGATATACTTACCAAGATATATCTTGTGCACTTAAAAGTCAAACACTGTCAAACCTTACGTGTAGTGAGTACATTTACAGGTCAAAATGAGTCGACCGTTTTTGACTGGTAAAAGCATTGTCTGGTATTGTTCAGGGTGGTCAAAATGACAGTAAAAACCAGTCAAAAATGCCCCTGTGTACACATTTGGGTCAACAGTCAAAACAGGCACTTGACTGATTTTGACCACTAGAGCTACTAGAGACTAAGACTAAGTAGGAGGGTTAGTCTCTGGTTTTGCCGTTTGTAAGAATGTGCTCTACAATTTCCATGGATATTGTTTTTGGTAGCGCTATATGTGACACTCTTATGATTGATACCTCTGTACACAGAAGCGAAGACATGCCCTCAGCCCCTCCACTCATATCTGAGATGTACTCCCACAAGGCGGTGTCTCCTCTAAGACGTTCCAGTGCAGAGCCATTCCAGAATCACATCCGGAAGATCATGCAGAGAGATGTGTCCCACCCAATTCTCAAGTAAGGAAGTCTTTCTCGGTGTTTATAGTTTCTGTATTTATTTACTTCAGATTCCATCTACATGTATATTTTAAACCTGATTGTTTTCAAAGCCATGGTAAACTAACCTCATTAAAAGTAATGATACTATGCATGAAAAAACCTATGAAATTATTGCTTGAATGTTCACGATTTGTCCAGTTGCTTCACTCATGACCTGTCATTAAACACATAACCCCCAAAACTGGTTGCTTTTTAACACATGAGAGTCAATGATTTGACCATGATCAGTAGAGCTGAGGTGACCATGCAAAGCTTATGCATACATACTTTATTCCATTTTCAACTGCCTTTTAACAGTTTTCTTTTCATAAATGTCTCCTTTTTGTTTTTAAATCTCTATTTATCAAAATTATTTTCCCCATGAAAAAATTTGTTGTTTATATTTATTCAACTGTATTAGATTTTAGTAGTTTTAAAAATTTAATTTCATATAATTCACTTAGTGATTTTATTTAAAGCTTTTTAGATTTACTATTTCATAATTTTATTTCATGATAATAAATAGACACATTTTCTAACCTTTGGCACAGCCACACAGACCTCTAAATATTAAAAAAAAAGAAATTAAAAAAAAAAATTAATTTTTTTTAGACGTTCAACTTCGTGCCTTTTTTCAATTCGATTCAATTATTTGTTTCTCGCTCCTTTAAAAATACAGAAGTATAAGTATAAATTAACCCCAAAATTGGCTCTCGAACTGTGGTTTTTGTGTTCACCAAACGACGAGACTCCTAAAAGGTCTAAATACGTATTTCAAATACCATCAGGCCAAAAAAAAAGTCTGGTTTCTGGTCTCTGCTTGTGTCGCCTCAGACCCATACTTCAACATTTTTTAGTTTTCTTTTTTTTTGCTACGAAAGATGTCCAATTGCGGCAAAAATTGCTGGATTGATTGGAATTCTGCCGTGCTGTGCTTTAAATGACTTTTTTCACATAGGGGTATGAGCGTTTGCCCGATTTGTGATGCCTCTCTTAGCCACCATACTTTATACATGGGAAATTTGGTCCCTGTGTATACAATGTGTCATGTATTTCCCTGTTGGCAAAAAAAAAAGATGCCCGAAAAAAAAGCACCACCGTATCGATTTTGAAGCTGACCGATGACCAGAAACCAGAGAACTTTTTTTATGGTCCTTAGGCAAGTTACGTATAAGACCAGTCTTTGTCGTGGGATATTGTGGATAACGTTTGTCTGATTCTCTCCGCAGAGGTAGCTCCAAGACCAGCCTGAATCTCAAGGAGAGCTTTGAACTCATCCAGAGCGCCACCAAGGTGTTGAGGGAAGAGTACATCAACAAGCAGGACCTTGCCAGGGATGAAATCGAGAAACGGTCAGTTTCATGTCCAAGACAATCTTGAGCTGCGTTCTAATTGGCACCAGCGTTTCACAATTGGTGCATCATGAACTGCAGGTGCTCAATTGCTGTGTTTCTAATTGGCCAGAACACCTGACATCTTTTCAAAACCACCCCACCTCTTCCGAGAAGAGATTGTTAACCCGTAAACCTAATCTTCCTTATGAAACAGGGCTCACGTGAGACACCAGATATCATCTTTGTAACTTTGAACTGGTACTACGCGTAGCTATGCATGCTGTGGGTATGCATACACATACCAGCTATACACTAGTGATGCATTTATATTGCGTGTGTGCGCACCATGCCTACTCAATGAAATCTACAGCCTATTCATAAAAATCAGTTTAGACAATCTGATTGGACAAAAACGTAATCTTATGGGGTTGTATTAATGGATGGTAAAGACATTACTTTACAAATCAGAGCAGTGCCAGCTGTTTGCGACGCGCGACGTAGATTTGAAGCAGTCAGAGTGACGAAGATTGTTTCGCATCCCGCTGACATCCTGCTGAAAGTGTTTCGTGTGTCCCCAAAACGTGAATTTGCCCATTTCTATTTGGCTTTATTCAACCTACGGTAAAAACTGCGCGACAACTTTTTATTCCCTTAATAAGATATGAACAGTGTATGAGTGGTGAATAGCTTTGATTGGTAATGACATTCCAAATCACTGCAATTTTGCCATTACAATGTGCACAAAATTTGTTCCGGAGAAATATGTACATTTTTTTATTAAGCAAATACGGCTTAAAGCGATCAATGATATTGATTGCTATTGATTGATTATTCAGTCTTCATTTGCTTACTTACAGTTTGCTGAACGTAATGCTCTGCTAGGCAGCTTGGTGAAATTGACCCAATGTGTTTCCATGTTTGTTGCGTTATTTAGAGTGAAGATACTGCAGCAACAGAAGGAACAGCAGAGGGCTGACATTGATGAGAGCATCCGACTGAAGTCAGAGATGCAATGGAAAGCCGAGGAGATTGCTGAGAGGTACAGTGATGTACAAGACAAACAAGAAGAACTCATGGAAAGGTAAGATGATGGAGACATACAGATAGGTAGGTAGACTGACTGACTGTCAAACTGACGGCAGAGACGCAATGGAAAGCCGAGGAGATTGCTGAGAGGTACAGTGATGTACAAGACAAACAAGAAGAACTCATGAAAAGGTAAGATGATGGAGACATACAGATAGGTAGATAGACTGACTGACGACTGAAGGCAGAGATGCAATGGAAAGCTGAGGAGATTGCTGAGAGGAAGAACTCATGGAAAGGTAAGATGACAAAGACAAACAAGCAAACAGACCGACAGACATGTTGCTACCAAGCGAAGACATTTAAGTAGCCACACAAAATCAGTGTCAAAAAGTTTATTTTCACAAAGTTATAATATCAATCAAAACCTGATAAAGTTGAATTCCTTTCGGTCAAATCTATGTCATATATTTGCTAAGATGAATTTTTTGTTATTTTCTTTGGTCAGAGTTACCAGTTTGCTTCATACAATGCACGGCCAACTGCCGGTGCTGTCAGAGGCTGAGCAGAGCCTACAGAGGGAGATGAATGAGATGGAAGTCAAGCTAAAACATCTCAAGAACTCACTGCAGCAGGTATCGTAGTCCAGTCATTATTAGCCCAGGGGGTTCTGGTTCTCCATGGGTCAGACTCATAACCACCCCTCCTCCCCCCCCCCCCTTCCCCAGTGGGAATCAACAAGTCATAGACGAAGTGGCGGACAAGACTATGATGATAATAATAAAAACCATGCTTATATAGCGCATTTCACTCGCTTTTTACCCAAAAAAAATTGTATGAAAGGTTGCCATAACACAAGTCTCTTAAAATGCCACTCAAAGTGCAGGCTATTGCAGCAGGTATTGTAGTGCGGGTGTTGTAGTGCGGGTGTTGTAGTGCGGGTGTTGTAGTGCTGTCATTCGCCTAAGGGTACTGGTAGCCTGTATTGTGTCCAAACCTCTCGTTTCTTGTTTGTGGGGATGAGGAGTCTGTAAATCCTCCAACATTAAACATCCAGGAGGTTCAGGGGGGCTTTGTCCTCTTGAGTGACATCGAGGCAGTATTTGGTACGGCCTACATTATGAGTGACAGCACAAGACCGTTTGATGGACACAACTGTGACAGCCGCAGAGACTGCGGTCGAGTCTTATCTTGTGCGCTTTATCAGTGTGGGCCATCGGCAGATTGGCCACTGTGCATGGATGAGACCTAGGCCCACTACCCATTTGTTAGGATTTTTTTACTTTTGTCAAATGACATCCCCGACAAAACAAAAGTTTTGTCAGCAAAACATTGTTTTACTAATAAATAACAATTGTTTAATAACCAATTTGGATACATTTGAATTCAGGCTTTATGTGGAGTGCTATGGTCGAGCGGTTTAGTGCGTCGGATTTGTGTTCTGATGGCTGAGTCGTCAGAATGTCGGTTCGAATCCCAACCACGACCATGGTGCTTGTGTCCTTGAGCAAGATACTTTACCATAATTGCTTCTCTCCACCCAGGGGTAAATGGGTACCTGTGAGGGCAGAGTTGGTTATTGTGTTTGATTAGCCCTATATGTGCTGTAATGGCAGCAATTGAGCTGTATACTCCCCAGGGAGCTGAGATGGTTTCAGGAATGATTTATGAGCCTGATGAGCAGGGGTAATAATATAATGTGCCTTGAGCACCAATTTGGTGGATACGTGCGCTATATAAGTCTACATTATTATTTATTATTATTATTATTATTATACACAATGTTTCTGACCTTTTGGGGGAACAGAAAGTTGATAGCATTGACCCATTTTTCTTTAAGTGCTCAATTCTGTTGATTTTTTGTTGTTGTCAGGTTAAGGTCAAAGATGAATACCGCAAGAAGAAAATCCAGGAGTTAGACAAGAAGGCATCGGGCCCCTCCCTGAGCCAAGGGCAGAACAAACACCTCAAGACACTCCTAAAAGAAGAGTAAGTTGTCCATCTGTGGCTGTTTGCTGTCATCTTGATTATCACAAAACCCACTGAATGCCATTCTTTGTATAGACCAAGTATCAACTGTTTATATTTTGAAGTATTTTTTTAAAATTGTTACTACTAAATGTAAGTAAAACTTGTAGTTTTGCATGGTGAAGAGGATAAGTAAAGACTATTGGCGGTGACACCATGTGAAATTCTCAACTGAGTAGTAATTACTTCTGAAAAGAACTGGAGGTTACACAGGCATGCAGCTTTTCAGCTGATCAGCTGATTTCCTCTTTTTTCTTTAATAATAGTGCTATAGAAAAACACTGTACAAAGTTTTGTGTGCTCGGCCATTTCCTCTTTTTTTGCAAAGTTGCATGTCTGCTTACAACTCGACGTTCAGTATGTTCGATCAGTATGTTCAGAGCGTCCTGTTCAGAGCATACTGATCAGAGCATACTGATCGAAACATCGAGTTGTAACTTCCAGTCCTTTTCAGAACTAATTACTGCTCAACTGAGAATTTCGCATCCACCGCATATAGTCTTTACTTACTAAATGCATGTATGTTGAGTGGTGTCCTCGAGCACTATCAAATCCTCAAATTCACCAACCTATATATATATATATATACACTATCAAATCCGTTATCTCATCCAGTATCAAAATGACAATTAATTAGATTTGAGATTTCCGTACATTCTTTGTTAACCATTTATTTTGTTTAATTGACAGCACTTAAAAATAAACAAAGCTTCTTGTTTGATTTTTTTTTTTTTGCGCTGCAGGACGGACGCAATTGCTTCATTAGTCAAAGAAATCAAGAACCTAACGATTGCTGTTGGACACTAATCCCCAAAAGAAAGATCTATCAAAGAAAGAACATCAGCTAGGAATTCTCTCTGAAAGCAGATGAAGATGGATCCTTTCTGTTCTTGGTATTTACTACTTTCAGAAAGAATTAGTTCAATATAACAGGCCTGTGATTTCTCAGGATTTTTCCTGATTTCCTGATTTTTTACAAATCTCCCTTTGCCTCAAATATTTCTTGAAAGAAGAGAAGTAGCCACCAAGGAAAGAAAGAAGTAGCCAGTATTGTGTCTATAACCTTTTAGTTTCTTGTTTGTGGGGATGTGGAGAGTCTGTAAATCCTCCAAAATTAAACATCCAGGAGGTTCAGGGGGCTTTGTCCTCTAGACCAAAGGGAGATCCAGGCCTGCTACCCATTTTTCAGGATTTTTTACTTTTGTCAAATCACACCCTTGATACAAGCAAAAACATGTCTTTCATTTTATAGTCACAGTTGCAGCTTTCTCAACTTACATCAGGGTTCAAATGGCTGTATCAGGTTCTTGACATCCAAACAAAGTTAGAAAAAAAATCTGAAGATCCGAAGGTCGATGTTAACAAACCTTTAAAATCACAAAAGCCTTAGTTCCTGGAAATGTTTGTAAAAACCTCAAGAATTCGGTGTAAATTGTCAATTTATCATATCATTTTTGTTTTGTGCTCCTTTAAAAAAAAAATGTAAGTAAGACTAATTGCGGTGACACCATGTGGAATCTCAATTGAGTAGTAATTAGTTCTGAAAAGAACTGGGGGTACAACTCGACGTTTCGATCAGTATGCTCTGATCGTCCTCAGGAGAATGTAGTTCACCTTTTTGTTCTATGCCCCATATATACAACCCTGGATCCACCCTGGATCACAGGCACAGGCACAGGCACAGGCACAGGCACAGGCACAGGCAAAGGCAAAGGCAAGCCAGAAGTACTTAGAAATAATTAACGGGTGCAAAAGGAAAGTAAACTACTGCAGTAGGTGCATTTACTAACATTAGTAATGGGGGTATTGCATTTTTTTTTCTGCCTTAGTGATTGTAACAGGGGGTGGGGGCGTGGCCCCCTGAATGACACAATTAAATGACACAATTAAATGACACAATTAAATGACAGTTAATTTCTCCTGAAGACGATCAGAGCATACTGATCGAAACATCAAGTTGTAACCACCAGTTATTTTCAGAATTAATTACTACTCAAAAGAGAATTTTTTTTTCATATGGTGTCACTGCAAACAGTCTTTACTAAGGGAATTACAGTTTGTCGCCCAGTCTTTACCGCAGGTTAATGCCCGGTTTTGGGCGTGGTCATGGGCCGAGCCGAAGGTCATTAACCAAGCATCAAACCGTTATTCCCATTCATTAATGCCCATAATGATTTTGTTTTCAAAAATTGTAATTTTTGTTGAATAAAGCCAAATAGAAATGGGCAAATTCACATTTTGGTACGAGTCAGGCACGTGATGCGATACAATCTTCGTCACTCTGATTGGTTCAAATCCACATCGCACGTCGCACAAAATCAGCTGGCGAACAGATGGCACATATACGCTGCTGAGATTTTGATAAGCAATGTCTTTACCATTCGTTAATACACCCCCACCTGATTACGTTTTGTCCAATCAAATTGTCTTAACTGTCTTGGGCATTTATAAATTACAATTAAATGAACTGATACTACATTTCTCCTGATTCTAATAAAGTATGGATGCAGTTATACAAATTTTAACAATAATGTACAATTCCTTTATGAACCAAGTTGGTGCAGGTTGGCTGACGGGTTATATATCTGTATCTCCCCTTTGAGTTTTATCTGAAGTAAAATCGTTGCAGATAATCTCTTTTGAATTATAACAAAATACTTTGTGAATAAACATTTTGGTATTTCATATGATTTCTTTGTCATATTATATTTGATTATAATTTGTCTTTTTAATTGTGTCTGAATTTATCTATCATCCTTATTTGAGCCGATTCCAGAAAAGGTTAAAACATTCCTTCAAGTTACACCTCGAGTCTGTTCAGGGTGTCCCTACCCCACCAATAAGAATTTCCATTTGTTTTTGTTTAACCATAATAAAAAAAAAAAATTACAGACCTGTGATTTCTCAGGATGTTTACTAATTTCAGGAATTTTTTTTTACAAATCTCCCTTTGCCTCAACATTTTCTTGAAAGAAGATAAGTAACCTTGGTGGCTAGAAAGAAGTAGGTGGAAAGAAGTAGCCTTGGTGGAAAGAAAGAAGTAGCCTGTATTGTGTCCAAACCTCTAGTTGTTTGGAGAACCTGTAAATCCTCCAAAATTAAACGCCCAGGAGGTTCAGGGGGCTTTGCTCTCTAGACTATATACCAAAGTGAGACCCAGTCCTGCTACCCAATTTTCATGATTGTTATTTTTTACTTTTGTTGCATCACACCCCTGAAATTAATAAAAATCAATGCTTCTTGTGCAAAAAATTTAATGCCCAATTATTTATCAAATTTTTTCACCATTTTCATAGGATTTGGTTCACTGGTTTATAATAAATAATAAGTCATATTTATAAAGTGCATTACACCCATAGCCGATAATGTCCCAATGCGCTTTACATGATTTCCCTTGGTCACTGGGCCAATATCATGCCTGTAATCTTTCTCAGCTCCTTGGGGAGTATATAGCCCATTAAAGGGCATTTATTGTCACATTGGTGTAAGTCTAGCATTTTTGCCGTTCTAGTTTTGACAAAAAATTTGACATTACGGCAGGCATGTGAATGCATGGTCAAATATTTGGGGACTTTAGTCCCCAAATATTTGGCTAGCCCCCGCCTCATTTTTTTGGACAGATATTCGCTAAAAAAGTACCAGCTTTGCATATTACGCAAATATATAAATTAGTAAAATAATTTCCCCAAGTAAATTTCCTACTTCAGGATATGAAAATTCCACCTTAGAATTTAACAAAAAATCCAAATGCCTTTTCTGTATTTTCTCATGAACGACAGAATGTAATAAGTTGGTTTCTGACTCTAAGAAAACAAAAACAAACAATAAACAAATAAAATAAACAATACATTCCATTGTTTTGCCAAAATATGATGTCCAAAAGGGGGTAGGCTTTTGCGCCCCAGGGTTTGGGAAGGTTATGCTCCACCCACCAATTTGTGGTCTAGAACGACAACGCCTGTGCGAGTTTAACAACACTAACAGGGGATAGGAATCGGAGTGCTTGTTTTAGATTAACTCGGTGACTGAAAATTGATAAGGTCATATTGCTGTATAAACGAGCCAGTAATTTTCAGTTACTGTGTTCGTCTTAAACTTGGACACCGATTGCATGCACTGTTGAAAGTCTGCTCTGATCGTGACGATACTGCCCCTTTAAAGAACATGTGTTTTGACCATTCATAAGACAACTCGACCCATGTCACAACTCGACCCACGAGTTGTCTCGTGGGTCGAGTTGTCACAAGGGTCGAGTTATCCGTGTCGAGTTGTCACATTGGTCGAGTTGTCTTAACCCCGTTTTGTCCCAACCTTGACCCAACCTATATTTTGACCCAAAAGCCGCAGCGTAACGGTGTACGTGTACGTAATGACTAATGGTACCACCGACATGCAGGTTTGATAGGTATAAGCCTCTTCGGAATCTCACGCGCGCAAAGCATGGTGGGATCGTGTCAAGGTTCAACGAAGATAAACAATCGGGGTCGCCACTAGCGACGCGCATATAATGCGTGCTTTGGCATTGCAATGCGAACGTGGAACATGGATTTATTTAAAAATATAGCATTTTTATCGGGTTTTTTTCAAGTGAATTTTGTAAATGTCTTCGGAGGAATCTTCTGCTTTGACACTAGACGTTATAGAACACTGGAATGTTGATGATTTGAAGGATTTATTTCAGATTAAGGGGACAAAACTGCTGGTCGGAAAAAGGAACTCCAAGTCCAAGCGCTTGTCTTCTCGGCATCGCAGCTGAATGTAACAGTAAACAAAAACTGACGAAGTCACTGAAGACATTATTTTACTTTTTGTATTTTACCTTTTGAACATTTGTTTTTAATATAGAACTGCACATTTACTTTTTAGTATTGAACAATTTTAACATGTGGTCAGGCTTCAATAATTTTAATACAAATTAGGTCAGTTCAAGGCTAGAGGAAGGGATTTGACACGTAGAGGTGCACTATGTGATCTATACTAAACTGATAATGACCAGAAAAAGGGAGCATTCTTGTTAAAATTTAATAACCCTTGACAAACTGTATACTTGACAAACTCTTATTTAATAAATTTAAATAGTGATATTGAATTTAAAATCACAATTTAGGTCCAGAGAGCATTATTAGCAATGCAGTGTTAAAAATGTACACATTTACTTGAATAAAAACATGACATAAATATTCTTTATAACACAATTAAGTTATTTGTATTTAAGTAATATTTCTAGTTTTGCATGGTGAAAAGGATAAGTACCAATAGTTCTTTTCAGAACTAATTACTACTCAAATGAGAATTTCACATGGTGTCACCACAAACAGTCTTTACTTATTTGTATTTGATTAATGTATTTTCAAAGCCAAAGTTCTTGATACAAGAGGTGTTCACATATTCCACAAACATAGCTACAGTGTACCTGTACAGGTGTATGCATTATTATTCCATTTTGCAACATAAATACAATATTTCAACTTACTATTTATTTATTTCTCCATTATTTATTTCTCAGTAATATTTTAATTGTTGACATTATTATTATTATAAATGTATACATAACTGAATTATTAATATTGTTATTTTGAGGTTTGTTTTACTGTTTCATTTCTTGTATAGTTTAAATAAAGTTCCTTTTTTATCAAGTACATGCTTAGTTGAAACTTTGTGTTACTCTTAATGAATATTTTGAACGGAAATATTTAACATACAGGTGTACTAAACAATGAGACCTGGTTGAAAATAGTAATGACATCATCAACAGAAGTAGAGGGTGGAAATGTGTCATTAAATATTTTGAAGGTCTTTGATCTATATGGCAGATTTCGACATGTGTGTCACGAAGATTGGCCACTTTTTTCTCAGATAGGAATGGATATATATGAAAAGGTGGCTCACAATCACAAGTTCCAAATCCAAAATGGCAGCCATGCATGTTTTATGCAATAACCTTGTTTCCACTTTTCAAGTTTATAGGTACTGTTCCACAGCCTGTAACAGCATATCCTCATTGTTGAAATTGGTCTTGATCAGCTAACCTGTTAATCAGATAACATAATAAAACAATTAACACATGTATTGTACTAGTTAGAAACAAAATATTTTCGGTACGCTATTTTTGTTGTCCTTTCCCACAATACATAACATAGAATTTACATGTTACTGAGTATACTACAGTGCGAATGAACAGCAAAAATAAAAATGAAAGTGAGAAAATATCATGCAAAAAATCATTTAGGCTTTCAGATTTAAAAAAGGGTCATTATATGGATTCTTAAAAGCGTAAAAATCTTAATTAGGGCCTATACAAAATTGAATAGGCCTAATTAAGAAGAATTTTACTACATTCAGTGGCCACTGGCATTGCATTCCGTTTTACGAAAAACAAAACAAAAAGAAACACGGAAAATCACAGACATTTTACAAACAAATCCAACAATATTTTTCTTTATTTTCTTTCTCTTACCATTCAGTAATGAAAGTGCTGTTCCTGACCACAAGAAAATTGATGAAAAAAAAGGTTTTCAACTCTAGAAGATATTCCGTTTACACGTGTAAATACATGTACATTGATGCGATCACGTACACGTACACACGCGTTGTATGCATGAATATGAACGGGTACCATGCATTGTTTATCCAGAAAAGAGGTCGTCAAGGTCAAATGGCACATGCGCAGTAGGAACTCCGAAGTGGCTTATTGGTTAGGTTGCAGTACGTGTTCTTAAATATTGTCTGGTTCCCTATTAATTAAAGTACTCTACCAATAGCAGACTAAATAAGGGTCCGACTAAGCTCCTTTTTTCAGTACAGTGTTCGTGAGTTTACTAAAAATATGTCGTAAAAGCAATATAATATTTTATCGTTTTCCACCAACATTTCCTGTCTGTTTCAAGATTTTTCTAGAGAAAAACGATAAAGGATCACAATAAGTGATTTTTGTTTGTTTTAAAGACATATAATTACTAATTAGGCAGAAACCATGCCGGACACGAACTCTGCGGCGAGTTCTGAAAACGCTACCAATACCATGGAGCAACGAACCAAAGTAAATACACGTACTAGAACTGAAAATGGCGATAGCAAAGACAGTGAATATGTCGGGGCAACTGGGGGGACGTCGTCGTCAGAATCCACCGAGAAGGACGGGTCAGCATCTCAGGAAAGTCTGTTTGAATGCAATATTTGTCTGGACACAGCGAGGGATGCT
The DNA here is from genome assembly GCA_029582265.1 of Zoroaster sp. YZ-2022. Classification (NCBI taxonomy): domain Eukaryota; kingdom Metazoa; phylum Echinodermata; class Asteroidea; order Forcipulatida; family Zoroasteridae; genus Zoroaster; species Zoroaster sp. YZ-2022. The sequence goes on along the minus strand of CM055818.1, from coordinate 46,993,515 downwards.
GTGGTCAGCCGGTGCGGTCATTTATTTTGGTGAGTTCATGATTAACGTACATTACCGTATACTTTATATAGCTATGTAGGCCTACATGTATGTGACAAAAAATTTCAAAATCAACAGATTCCAATACAACTGGTATCATTGTCAAGGTCTTGAATAGACGATTACAATGATAAGGATCATCTTCCTGTGACCAAAAATAAGGAAGTTATGACATGTTGAATCCGGCAATTTTAGGCCCGTAAATGGCAATTATTTTATAAATATAAGGAAAAACAAAAGAAATGTAAATTTGACTTGTGACCCGTTTCCAAGATTTTCTCGGATTCCATATCATAACTTTCTTAATTCTTGTCCGATTTTCAAAAGGTTGGTATCACTGGAATGCTTGGGAAAAGAGGAAGAATAATGACCTAATCACCTATTTCCAGGCTAATTCAATGATTAGTTTGTTTTATAGTGCTGATTTACAAATAAGAAATACAAAAAAAAATGTGTTAAAAAAATAAATAAATAAATTTAAAAAATAATGAAAAAAAAAAACCCCCTCAAATCTGAGGATTATTTTCCTATTTTTACACTGAAATCTTCGAAAGATTCTCATCCCTGATTTAATTAAATATTAGAACAGTTTATAAATTATATTGGACTGGAAAAAAAATAATAATGAAAATAAATATTAAAAAATAGAAAAAAAATTACTCAAATCTGAGAATTTTTAATATTTATAGTATAAATTATACTGAAATCCGCGAGAAATTCTTATCCCTGATTTAATTAAACATTATAAAAAATAATAAATGATATTGGACTGGAAATATGAAGAAAAAAAATGAAATAAGTTCATGAGAACTAATATTTATTGTGTTACGCCGATGTATATTAGGTTTAAACGGACGATTTATCGGACTGAAAATTGGTAGGTCTAACGTGCGCTGAACGTGGCGCAATACAATCTTTGGTTGACATCGATTTCTGTGAATCAAAAAAACGTAACTGCGAATCGTCCAATCGCCGTCAAAATTGGCCAAGAGGTAGAAAACAAGTATAGAAAAATTATTATTGTGGTTTGATAAGGGTATTTTACTCACCTTTTTGAGTAAATCGTCGATGGTTTTGATGAGCAAGAACAAACCCAAATTTTGATTTTTTGAAACTTCTAGATGCCGCATTCAGAAAATTCGAAACGAGGTTGAAGGAGAATATGTGATCTCGTCTTGAAAAAATCTACTGTACGTCAAAAGCTCAGCGAACGCGCTACCTCCACAGTGTCTTACCACGGCGATTCAACCCGAGATTGAGGCACCAAAAGATTTCTTGACAATGCGTGATCACATACCTACTTAGTATTTATAGATAGTAGCGCCATCCAAAATGCTTATTTGGACCATTATTTAATTATTGTTTTTTTTCCCTAGCACTTAAAGTATATTATCACGTACCTTAGTTTATCTAGGTATTTGCAACATAAATAAACAATCATTCCAGTGAGTGGCGAAATTACGCGCGACTACTCCTAAATTTGCCATTGCGTTATTTGCACCTATTCCTATGTGCACGAAGGCAATCATCGCAGCCATAACTGGAATAGCCTCGGAAATGCATGTTCCACCAAGATGGTCTGATGGATTCAGCATACATGAAATATGTATTCAGTCAATTACACTTCCTCCACCTGCGATATATGTAACAATAAGGGCATGCACAGTGTGCGGAAGAGCCCACATGGCTGACATGACTGGGCGGAGCTAAACCTTAGACTGACCACCTGTCATTTGCTAGCTGTGGGTGGAACAAACCTGATCCACGTGTTTCACTACAATGCTTACGTTTCATTTTACATGTAGGCCTACATACAGTAGTACATGTCGATATTCCCACGGACCCTTGATCGAGGGACTGTGTAAATCATCTTGAGGTCGGTCATGTGCCTGTGGTGCAGGTCTGCAACCTGCGCGTTGTGTGTGGCATGACTGTCTGTTTTTAACACGCGGTGTATACCTAATTACGTATTTCGCCACTTATTGTTAACTCGCCACTTCATTAAAATCGAGTTATCGTATAGCCGCCACCCAGTAATTTAACTAGTTTACAAATAACTTAAAAATATAAACGATAAAGCATACATGTATCATGAAAGATTTTGACTTGACTCGCTAGAACAGGCAACATGCCAAAGTTCACACAGCTTGTACGTTGCCGTCGCCTGAAATTGTTTGCGGTGTGAAAATTGCATATGTATTATGATCGCCGCGGGAAAAGTTTGCGCATCGCACAATTACATGTATATGTATCGGAACTATTATTGGACAATTGGTAAGCATGATTATTAACATAAAAATGTACACTTTCCACCAAAGATAATCTGACGTCACTTCCGGTTCAAAGTATTTATCAGTCGCTCCATCTTTGGCTGAGGCACAACGTCAGAAGGAACAGGTGGCGAAAATACGGGAGTGGCGACTATACGCGAAAAAACGTTATGCAAATATCAATTGTTTTACATCATCTAGGCCTACTAATTCTACATCATCAACTTTACACCAAACTGTGGTAGAATGTCGAATCCGACCACCACCTTTTGTCATTCAATATAACCAATAATGTAATCTTACCTACCCAGTAAGGTGGAGAACATATGGATGATGATGGACATATACTTCAAATTATTCCAGGATATTTATTTCATGAAAAATAAGGCATTTTGGTTTACAATGACTTCCTCAGTCATGTCAGTCTGATCTTATCAACTCCCCCATTACTGACCAACCATGCCAACACGGTCATTGTATATGCGCAGTGGCAAGTGGCAACTATAATAGGATCCTTCTATTTTCTGAAGAGGAGGATTTTTTTTAGAAGGGAAATAAAGTCCGAAAAACATCATAAAAGTGGATTTTAAAGAAGGTTTTCGCTTTCTGTACCCACAAAAATCGATAGAATCATTTTTTAACTGGTTAGTGGTTGCAAAATAATTCCCTAAAAAGTGGCGGTCGGATACGATATTCTTTCCCCAAACTGTTCTAGTATTATTATTAATATAAAGTTTTATGTCAAACTGTGATCATTTACATGTATGTTTTCGAAATTACTAGCCCCATTCTAGCCCTGATAGGACCCTATCTACAGTGCAAAGTACACTTCCGATAGGGTCCTGACCAAGTGTTCTTCCTGTTCGTATACCTGTAAAGTTTGCACTGAATTTTCTCCTTTTTTATCTGTTTTTGTTGGCTGAACTGAGTAAATGCAGGCACTGTACACTTCTTAACTGCCTCTTGGAGAAACGATTTTTGCTGAAAGATGTCTAAAAAAGGACTTCCCCGACATTTCTCAGAGCAATGGCCAATCTGTGTACAAACTTCTCATGCTGTTCATGCTGAATAATGTGCATGAGCGATGACCTTGGGGTCAGAACATCGATTGCGTGGCAGAACACGGCTCTTTAAATCGCCTGCACCGTAAGTAAAGTCTTGTCGCCCTTGCGCAATTGATGAATGGCATGAAAAGTTTGTACACAGATTGGCTGTTGCTCGGAGAAATGTCGGAGAAATGCTCCTTTTATAGACATCTTTCAGCAAAAATCATTTCTCCAAGAGGCAGTTAAGAAGTTACAGTGCCTGCATTTCCTCAGTTCAGAAGACAGGTAAAGAAAGGAGAAAATTCAATGCAAACTTGGTCAGGACACTATCGGAAGTGTACATGTACTTTGCACTGTAGATAGGGTCCTATCAGGGTTAGCCACATTCTTGGGCAATACACTGGTGGACTCCTTATCCTTGGCCCTAGCCCAACACATAAAAAAGGGGTTATTTTTCAACATTTGATCTGCTAATTATTACAATCTAAAATTTTGTAATTAGGTAAGCTTGCCCAAGCAGACACTTTTAACATAAAGTTCACTGGGATTGCTCACTTTCATGAAATGTTTGAAACATTTAAATAAAAAAAAATAAAAAAATCTTTTTTAATAAAATAAAAATTTCTCAAAAATTACCGATCTCACAACAGTGAACTTTATGCCAAAAGTGTTTGCTTGGGCAAGGTTACCTAATCACTAAGATTTAGGTTGTAATAATAAGCATGGATCAAAAGTTGAAAAAAAAACGCCCCTTTTTTTGGTACATGTGAGGCTAGGGCCAAGGATACGGAAGGAGTCCAGTGTTTTGGCTCTTGAATGAGGGCTACAAAATTACCAATAGAGGCCATATAACTTAATTGGTGTAAAATTGATGATGGTACCTATCAAACATCTCTTGAAATCTTTCCCAACTTAAATTTATTTCCTCAAAAAAATTAAAAAATTTAAAAATAATTTAAAAAAAATAATAAATAGGGGGCCTAAACAAAATCAAATTTAATGTAAGAATGCATTAACAATCTTATTGTGTTTTCATTATTTTCTCAATGACGATGCATTGTAATAATTGAAACTTTTCAGGTTGGTCGTTTAATGTTTATCTTGATTCTAGGGAAAGAATGTAGAACACAACCGCAACTTTTCTTTCCAAATATGACAAAATATTGCAGATTTTCCTTTAACCCTAACCACCCTGAATCCATCAAAATCCATCCCCCTGTTTTGGAGGATTTTGGCGGATTCAGGATATCTCCACATTGAGCATATGGCGGACTTTGATGGATTCAGGATTTCAATAGTTTTTAACTGCTTGGTCATGTTGGTTGATGTATTTTGATGGATTACAGTTACATGTACTGTACATGTACAGCCAACACTTGTATGTGTTAGATTTTGATGGATTCTATGCAGCAACATACTATACAAATTTTCATGTGAGCATGGTATCCTGAATCCTCCAAAATCCGCCAGAAATTTAGCGGTGGATTTTGGTGGATTCAGGATATGTCCAATATCTACACTGGCGGATTCTGATGGATTCAGGACACCAGCATTTTGTGTGTGACAAAAATGGTGGATTTTGGTGGATTCAGGATACTTTCTAATAAAAATACCCAAGGCGTTAGGGTTAAAAGATGATAGAGGACATACTCAAGGAGAGGGAAATTGTAGTCAAGTGAGGATTGGAAACGATATTTTTGGAGTATTTGAGCAATGAATGTATGCGCATCCGGTGAGATGTTGGCCATTTTGTCATCTGCTAAAAACACATGCTTAGACATTGTGCACAAGTGGGTTCGACATTCTTTCCGATTCTAGTTTTAAGCCAACATTTATTTATGGGTTTTAAGCTAAGATCATGCAGTTATACTAGTGACCACAGAGTATTAGCCAGGATTTGGAAAAACAGGGTGTCCAAAACATTAACCCTCCTACTGATAGACCATTTGAAACCATTCAAAATTTCCACTTTCAAAAATGCCCATTGGTTTTGTACACACATGGTGATACCATTTGAACAGTGTTGGGAGCAAGCTTTACTACCATTCAAATCCATTCAAATGCATAGAGGGTCCATTGATTCACCACTTAGAAGTATCCAAACAAGGTTTTGTATTTGCTGTACTACCATTTGGAAAGATCCAAACAAGGTTTTGTATTAGCTGACCTACCATTCAAAACCATTTGGGGAAATCAATACTGTACACAGTTATTTCACCATTCAAAACCACAAAAGCGAATGGTTTCAAATGGTGCATCAACTTGTATGAAAAAGGTACCAAAAGTAGGAGGGTTAGCTTCCAATACTTTTGCATGTGTATTGCAAATAAAACAGGGTGTCCATTTAGCAAGCTGGGCATCCGAAAGACACCCAAAGGTATTGCTGGCTAATGCTATGAGTGACCATGACTACCATTTTACAAATTGAATAATTTCTGTTTTTGTTCTCTTTCAGTTGGCCATGCCTCTATCAGTGGTTAGAAACGAGGCCTAATCGTCAAACGTGTCCAGTATGTAAAGCAGGCATCAGTAAAGAAAGTGTCACTCCGCTTTATGGAAGGGGGAGCTCAAAACAACAGGACCCAAGGTGAATAGAAAAAAAGTGTATTGTTTAACCCTAACCCTAACCCCCTAGCTAAGAACATTCCTCAGTCCGCCAAAATCCAACACCATGCACAAACACTACCACCCAACTGTTGGACTTAGCTGTAATTAGGACACCCTGCCCAGTATCCTTGTCTGGGCTGTTACGGTACTTACACAGTCCATCAAAATCCAACAAACCCTGCTGTTGGAGTTTGAATGGTTTGGGGTGGTTAGGGTTAAGGGAGTTTGCCCATAGTCCATTGACGGTAAAATTTGAATGATCAAAAAATTATTAAAAAAAAAAAAAACAACCTGATTTTCCAATTGTTTGTATATTTTCTCTAATTATGTGATATATGAATAATGTATAACATGTTAGTATATATGGAAACTTATTCATTGATTGATAATTGTTTACTTTTTTTCTTCTTTAAAACAGAGACAAAATACCACAGAGACCCCCAGGGGAAAGACCAGAGCCAGAAACACAAGGAGTAAGTTATAGCTGCTTATCAACTGTACGCTTACACATAACCTGAATCCTCCAAAATACTTCAGTAGTAAAGCAAGCACAATGACCACTACCATTGGCAGGGCTCGAATTTAGGAAAAAAATCCACAAGACCACAGGGCTTGTAGCCCAAAATTTTTACTGGACCGGAACATTTTTTACAAGACCGAAGTCATATGAGAAGAAAAAAACAAAAACACAACAAAAACGCATACTACAATAGGTAAGGTTTAACACATGAAAAGCAGTTTTTTTTTATTTGAAGTCTTATTAAGGAAGGCAATCCTCTCTCTCATAAATCTCTCTTTATAGTATTGCAAATAATATCATAACCAAAAATAAATAAGTTATCTCTTGGCAAACATAAATTTAAACAACTTTTTTCCCCAGAAAGAAAACCTATTTATCGCGCTGTGATTGTACTATTTGTCTTAAAAAAGCTACACAAAACTCTCCCTTTGGCAACTTTAAATGTTAGTCAAAATAAGTGTTTTTTCATACCTCTGCGCAAGTGCAAGTTTTTCATTTGCTGATCGTTTTGTAGGCGATTTAGGCTTTGACACTCCATCTAGGAATTTCCACATACCTTTCTTAGTCTTCTCAGCCTCGCGAAAAATTGAAAACTGTTCTTGACTGACAGAATATCAGGCCGTCAGAAAACGAGTGTCAAAACTCGGAACGACACAACGTGATCTGTCATAAAATTATTAGTAGTCAGTGCACTCAACCCGTTATTGCTAGACTTAGCGAGCAAGGCGTATGGAAACAAGACCATACTTATCTCCATGCAACACAGGGATTCGTGGTAATGAAAGCATAAAACCTAGACGTCAATAACATGACATCAACGCTATACAAATTCGTTTGCAAGGTATCAGACTTCAAATCAACTACATCCTGTGTTGTATTTTTTTTGCTACACACGCACGTACATCGTCCATGTATTTGTAAACACGAACGACGCTGGTACTGTGCGCGACGCGACCCGGGCATAATACACGAGCTGCAGTTGGTTCGGTGGTTCTCCCCAGCAATTTCCCTCTCCAGCACCACGGCGCCGTCGGCGGGCGCGCCATGGGTGGGCCAACGTTTTTTATAGGAGCAGCATGCGCACTCGGAGGTGCAATTTGACAACAGACAGGAAGAAAAACAATCACACTCAGAGTCAAAGACAACCTTTTTTGTTTTTTAATGAAAGATAATCATGGAATGAAACTGTGATTTAGGTAAATGTATACATATTTATTTTTATTCAGTTGAAAATCACAAGACCGCCGGACTTGTTCAGTGGAAAGTTTACTGGCCCTACGGTAAAATCACTGGCCTCGGGCCTGCGTTAATTTCGAGCCCTGATTGGTATGCAGATGACGTGCATGCACACGTGTGTTTCTAATCTGTGATACATGTACATGGCCCAGGGCCAGGGCCCCTCCCTGCATGCATGGAGCAATAAACAGTGTCCACTGACCCAAGCACTGACCTTGCAGTCACTACTATAACAAACATGGTTGTACATGTATCATGGAGGAAGGAAGGCAAGTATGCCTAATAACCTCAATCCTCCAGAATCATTTTTTGGACAGACCAACATGTACCTTGTAACCTCAATCCTCCATTTTCATCCAGTGTCAAATATAGCCTGATAGTGATAACCTCAATCCTCCATAATCTACCAAGCAAATAATCACATTTGCCTTCAATCCTTCAAAATCCTTCACCACTGCAATTTCCGAATAACCTCAATCCTTCAAAATCTTTCACTTTTATTAGTAAAAAGGATTTTGGAGGATTTGGGAAGGTTATGACAAAAAAAAGTTCAAAGGCTGAACTATTATTATTGGTTTATTTCATTAAAAACATGGCGGCCGCAGAGTCGAATTGCGTTTACGTTCACAAAGTTAAGATGAAATATTTGAAAAACATTGTAGAAAATAAATAAAATAATAAATACAAGTTTATACCAGTTGAAATAGATTCTTTAAAAAAAATTAAATTTACAATTTACAAATTAAACAAAGGATCACAGTATTAATCTGAAATTGGGAAAACAAGTTTTTACGTTGAGATTTCAAATTTTATTCTAAATGTTCAAGTGAGTTTTACTGTTTTCATTTAATCCGTTTTGCAGCCATTCCAAGGGTTCGGCTTTGGAGACGGTGGATTTCAGATGTCTTTCGGAATCGGAGCATTCCCCTTCGGTTTTTTTGCATCCACGTTTAATCTGGGGGAAGGCGGAAGGTTCATGGGACATCCCCGTAAGTTACACTTTGGTATCAAATGATGTTTTTATTTTTATAAATAGAGAATTAGCTTTTGCAAGCTGCTTACCATCCTAAAGGACCTGTAGTACAAATGCAAAATAATGGTTATTGGCCTTACGTTTCGAACCTAGCAGGGAAAATGGACAAAATACATACATACATACATAAACACAAGAGTGAGCAGAAGTTAACCAGGTGTGAAATGAAAATTTTTTATAATGGGAGATATGGAAGACTAGAAAGGTTAAATTTACTGATTTGAGTTGAATTTGAAAGTGAAATAAGTAACCCATGGACATTTAAAAATAAATGAGGGGAAAGTACTCCAAATGTTTTGCTTTTCAAGTGACAAAACGTAACGCTTGAAGGTTGCATTTTTGTCCAGTTTGTCAAGCTTGTGTTGGCTTAATGGGGGGGGGGGGTTAGGATATTCAAAGGGAGATGTTCTGTAAGTCTCTGGACTTCTACGTATTACTTCCTCGCTTTTACTCAACATGTTTGGTTCCTCAATGTCATATCATGTTTTGTATTTAATGCTTACTCTCGTTAAATTAAGATCATATACATTAAAGGGAAGTTGCAACATTGGTAATGTTGGCAAAACTGCATGCCTCTACGAGTATGCTTACTCCGTTTGAATCAAGATATACATTAAAGGGAAGGTACAACATTGGTAATGTTGGCAAACTGCTTCGATGAGTGTGCTTACTCCCTTTGAATCAAGATATACATTCAAGGGAAGGTACAACATTGGTAATGTTGGCAAACTGCTTCGATGAGTGTGCTTACTCTCTTTGAATCAAGATATACATTGAAGGGAAGGTACAACATTGGTCATGTTGGTAAAACAGCCTCTATGAGTTTGCTTAATCTCTTTGAATCAAGATATACATTAAAGGGAAGGTACAACATTGGTAATGTTGGCAAAACTGTCTCTCTGAGTATGTTCACTCTCTTTCAATCAATATACATTAGGTACAACATTGGTCATGTTGGTAAAACAGCCTCTAGGAGTTTGCTTAATCTCTTTGAATCAAGATATACACATCAAAGGGAATGTCCAACATTGGTCTTGTTGACAAAACAGCCTCTATGATATACATTAAACAACTAACCTGTGAAAATTTCAGGTCAATGCCGAGTCTAAGTCATGAGAAAATTGTTAAAAATCATTCACGGTTTTTAACCAGTTCGCGTTGGAGGCTGTGTATACACGCAATTTTTTTTTGCACCACGGATCGGAGAGCGTCTAAACACGCCATAGGAAACTCCGATATATTTGTATGCATGCTCGGTTGAGCCACGCGTGTACGGTGACATGCTCGGAAGACGTGGCCACGTGCTGTGGAACCTTCCATTAACGTGTGTTTGGGAATAAGAAACCCGCACAGGGACCCAGAAAAACTTTTTTATTCCTGACGCGAACTGGTTAAAGAAAACTCTAGGAGCAAAAAGTTGCTGTTGGCAGCCTTTTGTAAAATGTGCATAGTTTGTTTGTGTCTTCTCTGAAATGATAACACTTAAGACAAAACATTTGTCAGAATGATTGGTACCTTGACCAGGTTTTGGATAATAATTTGGTCATTTTGTAATCCGGTATTAACAAAGTTGTACCTTTTCCTTTCGATGCAAACTTGATTTTCTCTGTTTTTGCGCCATATTTATTTTTTTGCAGATCGTCAACAAGTCCCACCAAATCCAGACGAGCAGTTCCTATCCAAAGTATTCCTCTGGGTGGCTGTTCTATTCGTCATATGGTTGTTGATTGCTTGAAATATAGTTTGCCATCACACGTCTCATCTCATCTCATCCATAGACACTTATCACATTGCTTGTCTGGCTCCCCAGTTGCTAATCCAAATTTGTGATAAAGTACCCATGTGTAAAGGCACCAGTCTATTTTGGACACGTACCTCATTTGGGTTCCCATAGTATTAGAAAACCAAAATGTCTGCTCTGTGATAAATGTCTATGCACATCGTTTATGTAAAGCTGTCCATGGTAAAGATTTTAATAACATTTATTTAAAAATTAGGATGTAAAATCTTGTTCGCACATCTGATGTCCACCCATCAGAGATATGCCCATCAAATCCACTTATATTGAAAGAAAAACAGAGGTTTGCCTCCCTGTAGGGTAAAGTCTGTGCACAAACTATTGTTGACCATTCTTTGCGCTTACAAGTACGTGACCTGAGCGATGACAAGTCGACTCGCATGGTCAACGAGTTGGAAACCAACTACGGAAACCATCCGGCAGGGTACAATTTTCTTTCACTGGTCCTCAACGGCTATTTTGTATCAAACTTCAGGAAATCACAGCAGGGAAACCTGTGATGTGAGTTGATAGCCGACTGTCGTAGTTTCGAGCATTGTGATATTAAGCATGCTCATTGTCAACCATTAATCAGTTGTCTGCTTTTTTTTTTTTTTGAACAAGTTGGCTGCTTCACCAGATTGAAATAACAAATAGTAACTAGCCAGGTAAAACTTGTAGCTTTGCATGGTGAGGAGGATAAGTAAGACTAATTGTGGTGACACCATGTGAAATGCTCAATTGAGTAGTAATTAGTTCTGAAAAGAACTGGAGGTACAACTCGACGTTTCGATCAGTATGCTCTGATCGTCTCCTGAGGACGATCAGAGCATACTGATCGAAACGTTGAGTTGTACCTCCAGTTCTTTTCAGAACTAATTACTACTCAATTGAGCAGTTCACATGGTGTCACCGCAATTAGTCTTACTTAGTAACTAGCCAGCAACACTAAATATTTATGTAATTATTCAGTTTAAAAACCACCTTTCCAGTGAATGTATTCTGTATTCTAGATGGGATGGCATGCAGTGGCTAGGGTCCAATTTTCAGGGGGGCACTAGGAGGTGCACCACTTTTTCTTGGGGGGGGCATGTCAGTACTTGAATCCTGCAGTCTCAAATAGGGACCTATTTTTTCAAAATTTTGAATGGGGGCACCCGGGGGAGGGGGCAACCCAGGGGGGAGCACGGACCTCGGCTGGGGGGGGCACGTGCCGCCCCATAGTTACACCACTGATGGCATGAAATGGAATAGCCATCTTTGCACAACCATGAAAGTCAACCCAAGAGGGCGCTGTAACTTACTTTCATGGGCAACACACAGTGTTATGTTGTGTTAACAAAGTGAAACATTAGTTGGTTCATATGTTCATTGATGTAGACATGCAGGCATATATATATGTGAAACGTGAAGCCACTAACAACTTTTGTCCAAGTTTACATTAGTGCTGGGAGTATCCAGTTAGTTCGCTAACCGTTTAACCAAAACTTTCACGGTCGGATAGCCAGTTAACCGAAAGTCAGCACCCGATGGCCACAACAAACTAGATCATCGGCAAATGGCACAATGTGTAAACATTTCCAATCAAAAAGCATCAATAAACTTCCCGAAATGATTGTTTAATAACCAGTGCGGCAAAAAAGAAAGTCTGGAACTACAAAATGGGCTGCAAATTCTTCTAAAATTGTTGGTCGTATTTTAAACTATTTCAGTTAGCCGGTTAGCAAATTTCTAAGTGGTTAGTGCAGTTTCGGTCGGTTAAACTGGTTAACCATCCCAACACTGACGTGGTGTGAACTCTTACAGGGCACTTTTTAATGTAGGATATACATTATTTAAACAAGTTAAGGATTTCGTGTTCCTGTGCGCACTCTTCACATTGCACACAGTACGACTAGACTTCCTTATGAGAGGAATGTACATCAGTGGAACACGATGACTAAGACAATGTACTTACACAACTTGTTCTATTTTATGGAACAGAATTTTGGTGAAATGACATGTGAATGTGCTATCTATATTCAATGTGTATTGTTTTTAAATTGATGAACAAATATTTGTAAAGTTTTATGAAACCATGGTAACATTAAGTATTATAATGAATACACGTTGAATGAATTAAATGTTAACTCTTAAAATCTCTAATATTTGGTTAAAAATTGCCGTTATAATGTTATTAACAAACGGACAAAGAAATTGAAGACCAAAGTACCACCAAATATTTTGAAAAGAACTAAAAAACATTTATTTTGAAAACTTAAAAACAAAACAATTAAATTAAAATGTGCTTACTCATGTCCTTTACTAATGCCGTCTGCTTTTTCTCTTTGCTTGACAGTTTTACTGACATTAGCCATAACACGAATACATGGTTATTACACATGTAACACATGTATCCGATTTCTGGTCATAGGTCGGCTTCAAAATCGATGCGGTTACGCGCTTTTTTTCTCTTTTTTTTGGGGGGGGGGGGGGTGTTAATCACGAAAGACGTGATACATGTATACGCGGTTATTGGAACCAGACCAAATTTCCCGAAGTATGGTGGCTAAGAAAGGCCTCAAAAATCTGACAAACGTTCATACCACTATGTGAAAAAGTCGTTTAATAATAATAATGTGTGAACTTATATAGCGCACGTATCCACCAACTGAGTGGTGCTCAAGGCGCATTATATTATTACCCCTGCTCATAAGGCTCATAAATCATTCCTGAAACCATCTCAGCTCCCTGGGGAGTATACAGCTCAATTGCTGCCATTACAGCGCATATAGGGCTAATCAACCAACTCTGCCCTCACAGGTACCCATTTAACCCCTGGGTGGAGAGAAGCAATTATGGTTAAGTGTCTTGCTCAAGGACACAAGTGTCACGGCCGGGTTTCGAACCCACATTCTGCTGCTAACACCAGAACTTGAGTCCGGTAAGCTCGACCGCTCGGCCACAGCACGGCAGAATTCCAATCGATTCAGCAATTTTTCCCGCAAATGGACATCGTTTCATAGCCCCAAAAATAAATAAATAAAATTAAAAGCCATAACACGAGGCGACGCGCGCGGAGACCAGAAACCGGAGACTTTTTGTTTTGGCCTAAGGACAGGTGTTTGGTGTCTTCCAGTCTCGTAAATACATTACGACATGGCGAAGTTTCGGGTAAAGTCAATGAGGATCCAAAGCTTATCTGGTTTCTGGCTCTTATGCACATCCAAGATTCTAGTATCCGAGTATTTTATAAAGTATTATTTTTTCTTCATTACGTTTCTGGGCATAATTTACGAGAGCCGCTAAAGCAGAAAACGACTTGGCCAAAATCTATACATTTTGCATAACAAACTGACTGGTAACTTACAAAATCTGCTAAGCTAATTTTTTTTTACAGCTAAGAAGTTATTCTGCCGAGTGGCTGTAAGAAATTAGCCTCAGAAACCAGATGTTTAGGTTTCTTTTGTTTTACCCCGTACCGATTTCTGGTCCGAGAAATTCAGCACACGATGGGCTGTCCTCGGATACGTTAGTTAAACAAATGTACACATATTATATGTGGTCATAAGACAACTCGACCCATGTGACAACTCACTTTGTGACAACTCGACCTACGAGACAACTCGACCCTTGTGACAACTCTACCCACAACACGACCCTTTTTTGCGGAAGGATTGAATTGTAGACCGCGAATTGTCACAAGGGTCGAGTTGTCTCGTGTGTCGAGTTGTCACAGGGTCGAGTTATCTCGTGGGTCGAGTTGTCACAAGGGTCGAGTTGTCTCTGGGGTCTAGATGTCTTCACCACTTGCATGTATACGGATGTACTGTACATGTACATGTTACATTACACTGTATACAGCAAGATCAATGTAAACCGAGTCGGTTGTGCATTGCGACCTCATGCACGTTCGTCACTCGAATGGTTACTCTCTGTGTGTACATGGACATACCGTGTGTATTTACATTATATGGATTCATGCACTGTGTGTGCAATGGCTGCAACAGGGTTTACGGATAGCTAAGTGGGGCAAAATTATGCAACCAAACCTTTCCGATGCCCCTTGGTCATGGCTAGTACAAATGGGACTTGTTATATCTAGTTTTACTTACGTATTTATGGCTTGAACAGACTGGAAACAAATGGCAGAAAATAACATACAGTTAGAAGAATGTAATTCATGATAGTAAAAGGCTCACGGGGTCGCTGTCAACTATACTATCCTGATTGGGAGATACTATTATCCCGATTGAAACCCTGTTCTCCCAATAAGGATACCAATATGCCACAATCAGGAAACCCTTGAGTGACAATACTATCCCAATTGGGTTATACTTTTTATCCTGATTGAAACCCAGTGAGGATACCAATATGCCCAAATCGAGAAACCCTTGAGGGCCAATACTATCCCAATTGGGTTATACTGTTATCCTGATTGAAACCCAATTCTCCCAATTGGGAAACCCATGGGGACAATACTATCCCAATTGGGTTATACTTTTATCCTGATTGAAACCCAATTCTCCCAATGAGGGAAACCAATAGACCCCAATCGGGAACCCTTGGGCGACAGCGACACCTGCAAGTAATGGTAGCTGACAAAACTGATTTTTCTCTATGAAGAGTCATTTTTATTTATACAGATTTATCAGTTGATTCTGAAATGGTATATTCACAGTTTGATTATTTTGCAAATACCAGTAAATTTTAAATCTATTTGTAAAGTAAGTAAGAAATGTAAAGTCAATTGTATATAGAATCGGTAATATAAGAAATGTACTGTTTATTTGTACGTTTATTGTTAATATTCTGATATTCATGTCTTCAGTTTTAAAAGCATCAACCATATTGCCTAATTAATGACAATGACCAATTAATGACAATAAATTAATGACAACACTATTTTTGTCGTGTTGATGAGAAGACTGATGTACAGTGTATTGACTATTTCGTCCCTAATTTGCCATAGTGACCAATCCCGAATTAAGTTGGCATAGTGACCAATGCGGTATTGGTCACTTTGCCAAATTACAAAAATATCCAGTTAGAGCATTCGTCATTTGAATGAATGCTCTATCTCCTAAACTATAAGGAATACATGCATGTGGATTAGATACAATGGTAGGTCTCTTCCTGAATGTACTAATGGGTGGGAAAACTTAAAATTGAAAAAAGTCGGATTGGTTACAATGGCAAATTAGGGACGTATTATAGTAACTGTCCTCTTCAATTGGGACTTACAGGGGCGTACACAAGTTCATGTCCTGGGGTGCCCGAATCTCGATTAGCAAGAGATTATCTGCATCAGGATGGATGGATTCCAACTTGGGTCAGATCAGAGCATATTTTAACTCAGAAGAACCGAAATATGGCGACCCGATTCCGGGTGGGGAAATTGTTGTCGATCGCAACGTGTGCGAAGGTATCTGAAAGCACTCTCGCTTGAGCAGGCCCACTTCACTCCGAAGCAAGCGGCACACATGTTCACAGACCGGAGATCAAGCAGCGACAGAAGCAGGCGGCACCTATGTTCTCAGACAAATTTGCGATGGTTGGCGACGGAGATCAAGCAGCTACTGACAGTTTGAATTTACTCAAATAGTACTCTGTCCTAAGGTCCCCTGCATGGATGAACAAAAATGGTCCTAGAATGTTTAAAATCGCCTTCCTGATGTCGCCCTTGCAAATTTATGTCATTAGTAAACAAAATCAAATAAGTACTGTCCAAAAATCACATCAATAACTCTGACGTTAACGTTGCATTTGTACAGAACAAGATGATTAAGTTAGTGTCTACAGACTATTTTACTAGTTAGTGTCTAAAGAAAATTCCACTTTTCCGCTCCTATGCACATCCCCTGACCCGACAACCTGTGGCTACACATCCATTAACCATTGTTACACAGGTCCCCTGTATTTTAAATTTACTTTCTCAAATCATTTATTCAAAAACTGTTATAAAAATAAGTGATTATCAGAATAAATAAAAACTGTTGCGTGACGCATTAATCCATTTGATAACGTACGTATCAATCTATAGTGTGACGACTCGTCTACACATTGTTTAAAACCCATTTAATAAAACACACACGCAAGACGCACGTGACGAACTTCAGCCAATCCAGGCAATATAATGGAGATCAATGGGTCAAGTCATTTTGTTGACCTTACAAGTTTCAACAAAGCAGTTTTGAATTAAATCTTTAAATTGTAGGCAAGGTTGTCAGTGTGTTTAAAAAAAATTTTAAAGAAAAATAAACCTTCATGGCTGGTCCAGACTTTTTTGAAGGTATTTTTCACTCATATCTGATATCTTATTAATACAGAATGAGAAGGGAACAGACCTACACCTAGGTGTTGATGCCATGGGTCTGAATGTGTATGAAATAGACAACAAACTGGTACCAAAGGTATCGTTGTTTTCTTCATTCATATTTGATATCTTATTAATACAGAATGAGAAGGGAACAGACCTATACATGGGTGTTGATGCCATGGGTCTGAATGTGTACGAAATAGACAAACTGGTACCAAAGATATCGTTTCCTTGGAGTGAGATCAGGAATGTGTCCTACAAAGACAAGAAGGTAAAGGAAGATGGAGGGATAATAGAGATTGATAGTGAAGATGCAGAGACTGTGTGGGTAGAAAAAATAGACAGACAGATTATGGACATCCCTTTTTTAAACTTATAATTTGCAACTGATTCGATATCTGTCTTGCCAACTGTAATTATATTTAAAAAAATTAGTCATAAGATGTTTTCATTCACTTTATTTAAGATTAGCAGCTGGTTACTGTCAAATTAGTTTGTATGTTTACATGATCCACCGCTACAATAGGGCGCTATTAACCAGGGGGCGTAGCGAAGACATTTTCTTGGGGGGGGGTGGAAGCCAATTTTCCGGCTGACATCAGAGTTGGGGGGGGGGGGCGCAAATATTTTTGGTTGGTAAATTTACTGACACAATAATAATATGACCAGATAAATTTAGTTCGTTTATACCCGAAACCGCAGCTTAAAAAACCAACAACTCAACAAATCTTCAGCGCTTAGAAACACGATACATTTCCAATCGGCAAACCCAGCATAGCTCCAGGTTTGCCAACTGAAAATTGATTCTGGACCAACCCTTGTTCTAGTACCTTTGATGCTTCATTTGCCGACCGAGGCTCTAAATGCCGACTGAGAAAAATTATTGGGGGAG
Organism: Zoroaster sp. YZ-2022; assembly: GCA_029582265.1. Classification (NCBI taxonomy): domain Eukaryota; kingdom Metazoa; phylum Echinodermata; class Asteroidea; order Forcipulatida; family Zoroasteridae; genus Zoroaster; species Zoroaster sp. YZ-2022. The sequence goes on along the minus strand of CM055818.1, from coordinate 46,975,797 downwards.
GGGGGTGACTGGGGGTGTCAACCCCCCCACCCGCTCGCTGCGGCCCTGCTATTAACACAGATCCACCTGGGACCAATTTCATAAAGCATTTCATAAACAGAAAAAAATTGCTTAGCGTATTTGTTTGGTTACCAGCCAAACCCTTATACAAAATGTATGTATTTCCACTGGTAGTCTGTTTTATATTTGCTTAGCAGAATTCTCTACTTAGCAGTTCAATGAAATTGAGAAGTACCAACGTCTGGTTTAAAGTGTACGGTAAATGCTCCAGTGTACATATAAAATGAGAAAAACAGTTACCTCACAAACCAATGTGGATGGATATGCGGACATTTATCATGGTGCATCCAGGCCCGGATTAACCACAAGGCTAATAAGGCTATAGCCTTAGGCCCTCGATTATTTTAGGCCCTCCATTTCAGACAAACATTTTCAAATATGCCTGTTTTTACATGAACGAAACTATAATACATGAACGAAACCAGCGCGCCTGTGAAGTTGCATAGTCAGATACCGGTTTCAAAGAATCGGCGATAGTCAGATACCGGTTTCAAAGAATCGGCGATATTGTTGTTTGAACATCGGAACTAGACCGGGGCAGTCGCTCGATTACGGTTGTATTTGTCACTGATGATCAGTAATTGTAGTGGGGAACGCTCATTTTCTCTTCTGAAAAGGGTCAAAAACTTCTTGCGATCGACCATGAGTCAGGATCGTCTGACTGCCTTGTCCCTGTTGAGTATTGAGAGTGAAATTCTAAGATCATTGAACTTTGAGGATATCATTCATGAGTTTGCCACAGCCAAGGCCAGGAAAATGCACATTTAGGTTTGAAACTTTAAAAACGTGTAGAATATAGTCTCTTCAGTCGCTACCCACTAGTCAGTAGTCATGGTTTGTGTGACTGAACATGATGAACTTATATGTTGCATAATCTAGGCCCTTCCCTCTCATTAGCCTTAGGCCCTCCATACCCTTAATTCGGGCCTGGGTGCATCTATCTTGTTTTTCTTCAGTACAATTCCTCATTACCATATCGAGGCTGGATGGAAAATAGGCTGGTCCATTTTATGAATTGAGAAGTAATGCTATAACCATACTCAGGGTACCTGACAAAGATGGCCGCTGTGTGATTAAGGTCAATTACACTCAAGTTTAAAAGCAACAATTACGCAAACTACTATAAACATTGTGTTGGGTGAAGGCAGTTGGTTCTGTGGATAGAGAGTCCTCATGCAGTGGTGGATTGTGAGTCAAATAAACAAAATAGATGCAGACTTTAAACAAGAATATACAAATTAAGAAATATCAAAACAGTAACGGGAGTGTACTTCGAGTGTTACTTGTTTCTATTCTAAGACTATAACATAATTTTTTTTTACAGATGCAATAATACTATATTGTAAATATGTTCTGTTCGAAATTTCATTGAAATGATTTTTCTAAATTCATAAAAGCTTCAACTGTTTATCTTCTTGCAATGTTAAAGGGACAGTACCATCACGATCGGAACAGACATTCAACAGGGCATGGAATCGATGTCCTGGTTTGAGATGAACACGTGCAGAGACTGAAAATTACTGGCTCATTTATGCAGCAGCAACGAGTAATATGATCTTATCACGTGAGGTATTATTTTCAGTCACTGAGTTAATCTAAACCTAACACTCAGATTCCATGCCCTGTTGATCGTGACGATACTGTCCCTTTAAGATGCATTTTCTGTGGCTCAATGTAGGAATCATTGTAAGTTCTTTGTTCATTACACAAAGCAGTTAATGCTTTGAATTCACAAATATACATGTACCATCGTACTTGTACGACACAGTTTGTAATAAAAACCAATTTATATTGGTACAAATAATATGTTATCATTGTATACCGGTACTTTTTGGCATTTTCAGACCAGAAAAATATTTGTATTCAAATGATTAAACCATCAGTTTTAGAAATGGTAATTTTATGCAAATAATCCTCAGTCATACTAGGAAACAAAATAACATGGACCGCCACAAGCCAATAATTGAAACTTGGCGGGGGGGGGGGGGGGGCACAGATTGGCATGTTAATATCGAACTCGGTGGCGACATGCTCAGTAATAATTAAGTAGGCAGAAAAGTTATTTAAGAGCTCTCATTGGACGATTTCCATTTATATACTTCTGGGTGATTGCACTGAATTCGTCTTGGCACGTTTAATTCTAAAGTAGTTAATTTCTCAAAGGCTGTGCGACTTGCTTGCGCAATCACAATTATTTAAGTAGTTTCAACAAATTCAACTCCTAATACCAACAACAGATTGATGTCGTAGTTGTTCAGTCGGTGGTTTTAGTGCAAAGGTCCCTGTTCGAATCCCAACAGCGCCATCATTTTAAATTTTTAAATGGTTACGCAACCACAGTATTTAAATGGTTTAAAATTGCAGTCCAAATACTAACAGGGATTGGTGGTGCAAACCAGTGACGCTGGGTTTCGGTGCAGGCGACTCGGGTTCGAATCCCAGTGGCGACAATGTTTAAATTTTTAAATGATTACACAATCACGATTTATTTAAGTAGTTTAAAATTCAACTCCAAATACCAACAGGATAAATGGCGCAAGCCGTTAGTCCACTGGTCTGTCAATTGCAGGCAGTTCCAGGTTGGTACGTCTGGGTTCGAATCCTGCTCCTGACACATAGAGACATGGCAGCTGCTGGCTGCGGCAATGGCTTGGGGACCGCCATGTCTCTCCCCTTAAGGTTAGAGCGTGGAGGAAATGTACGGACGGGGGAGAATAAGGAGGGACCGGGAGGGTAGCGACCTCCCAGAAGGGTGCTAAGATGATCACCATACCGGTTCGCCCGGACTTTGAGTCATCCGAATACCTGGTCGACACTCTGACTAACTCTCCGCACTTTTTTACAATAATTATTTTTTAAACATATATTTTTTTGGTATATTTTCTGTAATTGCAAAACTCTTACCAAGTTTATAGCATTTTTGGACTAGTTTTTAATTTCACTATTTCACCCATTTTTGTAAGGAAAATATTGATTTTCTAAAGAAAAGGAAATTGGAAAGATAAGCGACTCAAATTAAGAAAAATGCATTCTAATGCGTATCTCAAACAAGTATAAGGCATTTGAAAAAAAAAAATCATTTGGTAGCCCTGGGTCCGTAGAAGACAGCCACCAAGTTATAGCCTTTTTGGACTAGTTTGGACTAATTTCACTATTTCATCCATTTTTGTAAGGAAGATATTGATTTTCTGACAAAATTGGAAAGATAGGCGACTCAAATTACCTGATGTGTAATTAAGAAGCAAATTGGAGACATTTTTTCGAGGTAAGGCTTGTAGTTTTTTTGTTTAAATCACAAGGGGTAAGGCTTGTAGTTTTTCTCAAAATCACAAGGGGGTAAGGCTTGTAGTTTTTCTCAAAATCACAAGGGGGTAAGGCTTGTAGTTTTTCTCTCAAATGATCATGGGGTAAGGCTCCTAGAATTTTTTTTAAATCTCAAGGGGTAAGGCTTGTAGTTTTTCTCAAAATCACAAGGGGTAAGGCTTCTAGTTTTTCTCAAAATCACAAGGGGTAAGGTTGTTAGTTTTTGTTCACAATTACATGGGGGTAAGGCTTGTAGTTTTTTGTTTAAATCACAAGGGGTAAGACTTGTAGTTTTTCTCAAAATCACAAGGGGTAATTAAAGGCTTGTATTTTTTGTTTAAATCACAAGGGGTAAGGCTTGTAGTTTTTCTCAAAATCACAAGGGGTAAAATAAAGGCTTGTAGTTTTTTGTTTTATCACAAAGGGTAAGGCTTGTATTTTTTGTTTAAATCACAAGGGGTAAGGCTTGTAGTTTTTCTCAAAATCACAAGGGGTAAGGCTTGTAGTTTTTCTCAAAATCACAAGGGGTAAAATAAAGGCTTGTAGTTTTTTGTTTTATCACAAAGGGTAAGGCTTGTATTTTTTCTCTCAAAATATCATGGGGTAAAGCTCCTAGTTTTTTTTTAAATCACAAGGGGTAAGGCTTGTAGTTTTTTCAAAATCACAAGGGGTAAGGCTTGTAATATCGGATAATCCATGTTTTTTTCAAAATCACAAGGCTTGTAGTTTTTCTCAAAATAACAAAGGGTAAGGCTTGTAGTTTTTCTCTCAAAATATCATGGGGTAAAGCTCCTAGTTTTTTTAAAATCACAAGTGGTAAGGCTTGTAGTTTTTGTTTAAATCACAAGTGGTAAGGCTTGTAGCATTTCTCTCAAAATATCATGGGGTAAAGCTTCTAGTTTGTTTAAATCACAAGTGGTAAGGCTTGTAGTTTTTGTTTAAATCACAAGGGGTAAGGCTTGTAGTTTTTTTTTAAATCACAAGGGGCAAGGCTTGTAGTTTTTCTCAAAATCACAAGGGGTAAGGCTTGTAGTTTTTCTCAAAATCACAAGGGGTAAAATAAAGACTTGTAGTTTTTCTCAAAATCACAAAGGGTAAGGCTTGTAGTTTTTGTTTAAATCACAAGTGGTAAGGCTTGTAGTTTTTCTCTCAAAATATCATGGGGTAAAGCCCTTAGTTTTTTTTTAATCACAAGGGGTAAGGCTTGTAATATCGGATAATCCATGTTTTTTCAAAATCACAAGGGGCAAGGTTTGTAGTTTTTTGTTTAAATCACAAGGGGTAAGGCTTGTAGTTTTTCTCAAAATCACAAGGGGCAAGGCTTGTAGTTTTTCTCAAAATCACAAGGGGGTAAGGCTTGTAGTTTTTCTCAAAATCACAAAGGGTAAGGCTTGTAGTTTTTTGTTTAAATCACAAGGGGTAAGGCTTGTAGTTTTTCTCAAAATCACAAGGGGTAAAATAAAGGCTTGTAGTTTTTTGTTTTATCACAAAGGGTAAGGCTTGTATTTTTTGTTTAAATCACAAGGGGTAAAGCTTGTAGTTTTTCTCAAAATCACAAGGGGTAAGGCTTGTAGTTTTTCTCAAAATCACAAGGGGTAAAATAAAGGCTTGTAGTTTTTTGTTTTATCACAAAGGGTAAGGCTTGTATTTTTTGTTTAAATCACAAGGGGTAAGGCTTGTAGTTTTTCTCAAAATCACAAGGGGTAAGGCTTGTAGTTTTTCTCAAAATCACAAGGGGTAAAATAAAGGCTTGTAGTTTTTTGTTTTATCACAAAGGGTAAGGCTTGTATTTTTTGTTTAAATCACAAGGGGTAAGGCTTGTAGTTTTTGTTTAAATCACAAGGGGTAAGGCTTGTAGTTTTTTTTAAAATCACAAGGGGCAAGGCTTGTAGTTTTTCTCAAAATCACAAGGGGGTAAGGCTTGTAGTTTTTCTCAAAATCACAAGGGGTAAAATAAAGGCTTGTAGTTTTTCTCAAAATCACAAGGGGTAAGGCTTGTAGTTTTTTTGTTTAAATCAAAAGGGGTAAGGCTTGTAGTTTTTCTCAAAATCACAAAGGGTAAGGCTTGTAGTTTTTGTTTAAATCACAAAGGGTAAGGCTTGTAGTTTTTCTCAAAATCACAAGGGGTAAAGCTTGTAGTTTTCTCAAAATCACAAGGGGTAAGGCTTGTAGTTTTTTGTTTAAATCACAAGGGGCAAGGCTTGTAGTTTTCTCAAAATCACAAGGGGTAAAATAAAGGCTTGTATTTTTTGTTTTATCACAAAGGGTAAGGCTTGTATTTTTTGTTTAAATCACAAGGGGTAAGGCTTGTAATTTTTCTCTCAAAATATCATGGGGTAAAGCTCCTAGTTTTTTTTAAATCACAAGGGGTAAGGCTTGTAGTTTTTTCAAAATCACAAGGGGTAAGGCTTGTAATATCGGATAATCCATGTTTTTTTCAAAATCACAAGGCTTGTAGTTTTTCTCAAAATAACAAAGGGTAAGGCTTGTAGTTTTTCTCTCAAAATATCATGGGGTAAAGCTCCTAGTTTTTTTAAATCACAAGTGGTAAGGCTTGTAGTTTTTCTCTCAAAATATCATGGGGTAAAGCTCCTAGTTTTTTTTAAATCACAAGGGGTAAGGTTTGTAGTTTTTCTCTCAAAATATCATGGGGTAAAGCTCCTAGTTTTTTAAAATCACAAGTGGTAAGGCTTGTAGTTTTCTTTTTAAATCACAAGGGGCAAGGCTTGTAGTTTTTCTCAAAATCACAAGGGGGTAAGGCTTGTAGTTTTTCTCAAAATCACAAGGGGTAAAATAAAGGCTTGTAGTTTTTTGTTTTATCACAAAGGGTAAGGCTTGTATTTTTTGTTTAAATCACAAGGGGTAAGGCTTGTAGTTTTTCTCAAAATCACAAGGGGTAAGGCTTGTAGTTTTCTCAAAATCACAAGGGGTAAAATAAAGGCTTGTAGTTTTTTGTTTTATCACAAAGGGTAAGGCTTGTATTTTTTGTTTAAATCACAAGGGGTAAGGCTTGTAGTTTTTCTCAAAATAACAAAGGGTAAGGCTTGTAGTTTTTCTCTCAAAATATCATGGGGTAAAGCTCCTAGTTTTTTTTAAATCACAAGGGGTAAGGTTTGTAGTTTTTCTCTCAAAATATCATGGGGTAAAGCTCCTAGTTTTTTTAAATCACAAGTGGTAAGGCTTGTAGTTTTTTTTTTAAATCACAAGGGGCAAGGCTTGTAGTTTTTCTCAAAATCACAAGGGGGTAAGGCTTGTAGTTTTTCTCAAAATCACAAGGGGGTAAGGCTTGTAGTTTTTCTCAAAATCACAAGGGGTAAAATAAAGGCTTGTAGTTTTTCTCAAAATCACAAGGGGTAAGGCTTGTAGTTTTTGTTTAAATCACAAGGGGTAAGGCTTGTAGTTTTTCTCAAAATCACAAGGGGTAAAATAAAGGCTTGTAGTTTTTTGTTTTATCACAAAGGGTAAGGCTTGTATTTTTTGTTTAAACTCACAAGGGGTAAGGCTTGTAATTTTTCTCTCAAAATATCATAGGGTAAAGCTCCTAGATTTTTTTAAATCACAAGGGGTAAGGCTTGTAGTTTTTTCAAAATCACAAGGGGTAAGGCTTGTAATATCGGATAATCCATGTTTTTTTATAAATCACAAGGCTTGTAGTTTTTCTCAAAATAACAAAGGGTAAGGCTTGTAGTTTTTCTCTCAAAATATCATGGGGTAAAGCTCCTAGTTTTTTTTAATCACAAGGGGTAAGGCTTGTAATATCGGATAATCCATGTTTTTTCAAAATCACAAGGGGCAAGGCTTGTAGTTTTTGTTTAAATCAAAAGGGGTAAGGCTTGTAGTTTTTCTCAAAATCACAAAGGGTAAGGCTTGTAGTTTTGTTTAAATCACAAAGGGTAAGGCTTGTAGTTTTTCTCAAAATCACAAGGGGTAAAGCTTGTAGTTTTCTCAAAATCACAAGGGGTAAGGCTTGTAGTTTTTTGTTTAAATCACAAGGGGCAAGGCTTGTAGTTTTCTCAAAATCACAAGGGGTAAGGCTTGTAGTTTTTCTCAAAATCACAAGGGGTAAAATAAAGGCTTGTATTTTTTGTTTAAATCACAAGGGGTAAGGCTTGTAATTTTTCTCTCAAAATATCATGGGGTAAAGCTCCTATTTTTTTTTTAAATCACAAGGGGTAAGGCTTGTAGTTTTTTCAAAATCACAAGGGGTAAGGCTTGTAATATCGGATAATCCATGTTTTTTTCAAAATCACAAGGCTTGTAGTTTTTCTCAAAATAACAAAGGGTAAGGCTTGTAGTTTTTCTCTCAAAATATCATGGGGTAAAGCTCCTAGTTTTTTTAAATCACAAGTGGTAAGGCTTGTAGTTTTTCTCTCAAAATATCATGGGGTAAAGCTCCTAGTTTTTTTTAAATCACAAGGGGTAAGGTTTGTAGTTTTTCTCTCAAAATATCATGGGGTAAAGCTCCTAGTTTTTTTTAATCACAAGGGGTAAGGCTTGTAATATCGGATAATCCATGTTTTTTTCAAAATCACAAGGGGCAAGGTTTGTAGTTTTTTGTTTAAATCACAAGGGGTAAGGCTTGTAGTTTTTCTCAAAATCACAAGGGGCAAGGCTTGTAGTGTTTCTCAAAATCACAAGGGGGTAAGGCTTGTAGTTTTTCTCAAAATCACAAGGGGGTAAGGCTTGTAGTTTTTCTCAAAATCACAAGGGGTAAAATAAAGGCTTGTAGTTTTTCTCAAAATCACAAGGGGTAAGGCTTGTAGTTTTTGTTTAAATCACAAGGGGTAAGGCTTGTAGTTTTTCTCTCAAAATATCATGGGGTAAAGCCCCTAGTTTTTTTTAATCACAAGGGGTAAGGCTTGTAATATCGGATAATCCATGTTTTTTCAAAATCACAAGGGGCAAGGCTTGTAGTTTTTCTCAAAATCACAAGGGGGTAAGGCTTGTAGTTTTTCTCAAAATTACAAGGGGTAAAATAAAGGCTTGTAGTTTTTTGTTTTATCACAAAGGGTAAGGCTTGTAGTTTTTCTCAAAATCACAAAGGGTAAGGCTTGTAGTTTTTGTTTAAATCACAAAGGGTAAGGCTTGTAGTTTTTGTTTAAATCACAAGGGGTAAGGCTTGTAGTTTTTGTTTAAATCACAAGTGGTAAGGCTTGTAGTTTTTCTCTCAAAATATCATGGGGTAAAGCCCCTAGTTTTTTTTAATCACAAGGGGTAAGGCTTGTAATATCGGATAATCCATGTTTTTTCAAAATCACAAGGGGCAAGGCTTGTAGTTTTTTTGTTTAAATTAAAAGGGGTAAGGCTTGTAGTTTTTCTCAAAATCACAAAGGGTAAGGCTTGTAGTTTTTGTTTAAATCACAAAGGGTAAGGCTTGTAGTTTTTCTCAAAATCACAAGGGGTAAAGCTTGTAGTTTTCTCAAAATCACAAGGGGTAAGGCTTGTAGTTTTTTGTTTAAATCACAAGGGGCAAGGCTTGTAGTTTTCTCAAAATCACAAGGGGTAAGGCTTGTAGTTTTTTGTTTAAATCACAAGGGGTGAGGCTTGTAGTTTTTCTCAAAATTACAAGGGGTAAAATAAAGGCTTGTAGTTTTGGTTTAAATCACAAGGGGTAAGGATTGTAGTGCCTATATCTTATTTTTCTTAATTTTTTTTCAGAAAATCAATATTTTTCTTACAGAGGTTCGTGAAATATACTACTGAAAACAATTTAGGGAACCCCGGAATAATCTCAGTTAAAGCAAGATCATTTATTTCAGATTGAGTAGTATAGTATATAATTAAAAAGTTGCCCCAAAAAGGAAAAAAAAAGGCATTTTAAAAACGGGCATTACTTAGATATTTATCCATATTAAAGAGGAAACTAAGACAAATTAATTAATTCCGAAAAAAAGGAAAACAAACTTTTAAAATGCGTAAGCGTTTTTCAATTACAGAAAATATACATATTTAAAAATAATTATTGTAAAAAAGTGCGGAGAGTTAGTCAGAGTGTCGACCAGGTATTCGGATGACTCAAAGTCCGGGCGAACCGGCATGGTGATCACCTTAGCACCCTTCTGGGAGGTCGCTACCCTCCCGGTCCCTCCTTATTCTCCCCCGTCCGTACATTTCCTCCACGCTCTAACCTTAAGGGGAGAGACATGACGGTCCCCAAGCCATTGCCGCAGCCAGCAGCTGTCATGTCCCTATGTGTCAGGAGCAGGATTCGAACCCGGACGTACCAGCCTGGAACTGCCTGCAATTGACAGCCCAGTGGACTAACGGCTTGCGCCATTTATCCTGTTGGTATTTGGAATTGAATTTTAAACTACTTAAATAAATCGTGATTGTGTAATAATTTAAACAGTGTCGCCACTGGAATTCGAACCTGGGTCGCCTGCACAGAAACCCAACGTCGCTGGTTTTCACCAGCAATCTCTGTTGGTAGTTGGAGGATAATTTTAAACCATTTAAATTAGTGTGATTGCATAACCATTTAAAATTTCAAATGGTGGCGCCACTGGGATTCGAACCCGGATCCGTTGCACTGAACCCATCGTCTTAACAACTACGCCATCGATCAATTTGGTATGTGGAGTTCAAATTTAAACTACTTAAGTAATTAGGGTGTATGGCAAAATTAAATCAGTAACTTAAGTAATTGATAGCGCAACTATATCCAGTTTCCTATTTGCCTGCAACGAAACCAGACGCTCAGTGCCTTTTCCAATGCTTTACAACATAGGCTCCGGCCATGGCCTGAAGAGGGCGCTATATACACAATCACCATTGGACAGGGAATTGTTCTACTGGGGTATGCCATCTATTAATGGTTTTTGGCGGTCACACTTAAGGCAAAACAAACACGAAGTCTGTGGTTTCAGGTCTCCACACATGTCGCGTCAGACCTTGTTGGCACTTTTAGTTTTCCGTTTTTTTTTCTACGAAACGATGTCCAATTGTAGCCAACATTGACACCATCGATATTTTCTCAGTCGGCAAACGAAGCATCAAAGGGTTGGTCCAGAATAAAATTTGCAGTCGGCAAACCTAGACCTAAAAATGTTTGCCACTGATGTCAGCCTTGTGGTTTTTCTCAAAACCACAAGGGGTAAGGTTTGTAGTTTTTTCTCTCAAAATAACAAGGGGTAGACTCCTAGTTTTCTGTTTAAATCACAAGCTTTGTATTTTTTCTCAAAAACACAAGGGGTAAGGCTTGTAGCATTTCCCCCAAAATGGCAAGGGGTAAGGCTTGTAGTTTTTGTTTAAATCACAGGGGCAAGGCTTGTAGTTTTTGTTTAAATCACAGGGGTGAGGCTTGTACTAGTATTTCCCAAAAAACCACAAGGGGAAAGGCTTGTAGTTTAACTCAAAAAATCCACAAGGGGTAGGCTTGTATTTTTTCCCATCAAAATAACAAGGGGTAAGGCTACTAATTTTTTGTTTAAATCACAAGCCTTGTACTTTTTCTCAAAAACACAAGGCTTGTATTTTCTGGAAAATGACAATGTGCAAGTACTGTAGTTTTACCCCTAAAAAGTCACAAAAATCACAAAATCACAGGGGCAAGGCTTGTAGTTGTAGTTTTTCTCAAAATCACAAGGGGTAAAATAAAGGCTTGTAGTTTTTCTCTCAAAATATCATGGGGTAAAGCTCCTAGTTTTTTTTTAAATCACAAGTGGTAAGGCTTGTAATATCGGATACCGTAATCCATGTTTTTTCAAAATCACAAGGGGTATGTAAGGATTGTAGTTTTGGTTTAAATCACAAGGGGTAAGGCTTGTAGTTTTTCTCAAAATCACAAAGGGTAAGGCTTGTAGTTTTTGTTTAAATCACAAGGGGTAAGGCTTGTAGTTTTTCTCTCAAAATATCATGGGGTAAAGCCCCTAGTTTTTGTTTAATCATAAGGGGTAAGGCTTGTAATATCGGATAATCCATATTTTTTCAAAATCACAAGGGGCAAGGCTTGTAGTTTTTTTGTTTAAATCAAAAGGGGTAAGGCTTGTAGTTTTTCTCAAAATCACAAAGGGTAAGGCTTGTAGTTTTTGTTTAAATCACAAAGGGTAAGGCTTGTAGTTTTTCTCAAAATCACAAGGGGTAAAGCTTGTAGTTTTCTCAAAATCACAAGGGGTAAGGCTTGTAGTTTTTTGTTTAAATCACAAGGGGTAAGGCTTGTAGTTTTTCTCAAAATCACAAGGGGTAAGGTTTGTAGTTTTTCTCAAAATTACAAGGGGTAAGGTTTGTAGTTTTTCTCAAAATTACAAGGGGTAAAATAAAGGCTTGTAGTTTTTGTTTAAATCACAAGGGGGTAAGGCTTGTAGTTTTTCCCAAAATCACAAGGGGTAAAATAAAGGCTTGTAGTTTTTCTCAAAATCACAAAGGGTTAAGCCCCTAGTTTTTTTTTAAATCAGAAGGGGTAAGGCTTGTAGTTTTTCTCAAAATCATAGGGGGTAAGGCTTGTAGTGTTTGTTTAAATCTCAGGGGTAAGGCTTGTAGTTTTCCTCAAAATCACAAGGCTTAACCCTATTGGATAATCCATGCTGTTTGACTGACAGGCTGGATTGATGTATTCCTGGAGAGAAGACATAAGAAAACCATTACACTCACCTCGGGTTCTCAACTGCCATTATATTTATTAACTAAATATTCCACAAACCACGCCCGATTTTTGTCACGTCTTAAACCATTATACCACTAATCAATACGACACCCTCATTTCAACCACAAAATATTAAATATTCATAATTACAATTTGCTTGATTAACACACTCAAACTGTTGTGGTTCATTTCATATTTTACAGCCAATTTAAATAAACACTTTCACTCTAAAATTTGTTTGCACTTGACTTAATATTAAATGCACAATAAAAAAGCCTTAAATTTTCAGTTGCATTTGAATGTCTGGTACAATAACTCGTGTCAGTGGCAAGTGCATAATTAAGTTTGACACACTGACACACTGTTGCTATACCATGTGATTTGGGGCAAGCTCATGCATAGTAATCTTAGAGACAGTCTAGTACCTATACAACGTTTACAATGAATGCATATATATATATATATCGCAAAGGTACCAGACTTTTCCCGAGCTTGCTCCTCTCATGTGATGTAGCAAATTCAAAATCAAGTGAGTCTTAAGCACCGATCTTTATTATACTGACTGGATAGAAGATCACGCCATTGAAAGCCACTGGAGGCCATGTTGGTCCTCACTCAAACCACATTTTACAATGTGCATTTCTTTGTATGTGCATTCCTTTGTGAATTCCTTTTGTGTTCCTGTGTATAGTGGAGGACCAACATGGCTCCGAGGGGGATGCCTTTATTTGTTAGGCACCAATAGGCAACCCTCTATCCAGTCATAATAATAGAGATATAGTGGAGTACCAACATGGCACTGCGGTGGATGCCTTTATTTGTTAGGCACCAATAGGCAACCCTCTATCCAGTCATAATAATAGAGATATAGTGGAGTACCAACATGGCACTGCAGTGGATGCCTTTATTTTTAGGCACCAATAGGCAACCCTCTATCCAGTCATAATAATAGAGATATAGTGGAGTACCAACATGGCCCTGCGGGGGATGCCTTTATTTGTTTGGCACCAATAGGCAACCCTGTATGTGGTCTTGAGTAACCTGAGTCAGTGTACCAGACACTATTCAAAGAAAACCTGCAAAAACTATTTTGCTGGCTCAGTTCAGAAATCTTCAGGGGATAGATAAATTATGCTTTCTATGACCATTTTTGCATAATTTCAATGAAATAATCAGCCTGGCTAAATAATTAACTTGTTATATGATGATTTCTTTTCTACAGGGTTAGGATACATAAAATACTAAATTATCATGTTTCCATTCGGTGGAATTATCGCAATTTATGAGGGATTCAAAGAGCCCAGTGTTATACCAATGATCTTCAAATACTTTCACATATTGCATGGTAAATCAAACAAGGTTTCTATTTCTCAAAACAAGACAACACTGTAATACATTCCTGTCTTAAACTATATTACAGTCTGACCTATAATTTACCTGAAAGTAGTATCGGTATTTAGATGCTACTTTCCTTTGACTTAAAAACATTTTTCACCCTAAAAAACTGAATTTCTGGAATACTGAAAGAGAACAAAAGTGTATCGTACAAAAACAAAATTGTTTGCATACAAAACAAGGTGACTGCTATATATATACATGTACACTCCACTCCGGCCAATTTCACAGAGTCCTGCTAAGCAGAGAATTTTGCTAAGCAAATATTTAAGAGACTACCAGCCACAAGTGTACACAACTGGCATGAAAGTTTGGCTGGTAACCAACAAAACCTGCTTAGCAAATTCTTCGTCTAAGCAATTTTTCTGCTTTAACATCTGCATAAAAATGGCCCGGTTCCCCCCCCCCCCCCCCAAAAAAAAGAAAAAAAAGAAAAAAAAAAGGTTCCTCAGAAAATATTTTTTTCTGAGCAAAACTCACTATTCATTTAAATCATCAATACACACATGTATTATTATCAATCATGTACACGTCTTAAAATAGATAAATACATTTGGAGTCTGCATAATTTTGGTAGATTTCCTTTATCCGTGGACAAGAAAAAGTGTCTGCGCAGTGTTATGCGATGCATGCTGTGCATTAAAATATAAATGGATGCATCTGAAATTACACAAGTTAGTATTTACAATTCATAATAAAGTCATTTGCAATTATTACATGGGTGAGTCATTGAGTAACATACTTGACGATGTCTATTAAATTCCTGTAAAGAGGGTTTATAATAAATAGAAGAAATATTTTGAACAGAATGCCAACAGCTTTCAACATTGCAACAAACGTTCAAATATTTCTAACAGATCGAAATCTATCCGATGAAAAGCAATGACGCAAAAAATACAAGTTCAAAACGAAACTATGCTATTCTTGACACTTGCACATTTTGATTCGACACATATTTTTATTTATAAGTAAAAATACAAATTTGTGCAAGGGATGGACCATCGGGTTGTTGAACGATGAGAAACATAAATAACTGCATTCAAACTCGGACATGAAAATTCAAATGTACACTAAATACATTAGGTCTCACAGCACAGCACAGTGGTTGTTATGGATACATTTGGCTGTATTTGTCGAGAGACTGTTACTTATGACTAGACTTACACCCCTACCACCTTACCCCACGTGCATCCTATACCCATATTCATACCCCACTTATACCTACCTACTTACTTGATCCCAACCCACTTAAACCCCTTTCCCATTGAAACCCCCTATCGAATAGGGTTTTTGTTTTCTCCGAGTAAAATAATCAAGATCCAGAACTTACACCGAATCCCATACCTCTTTAACCCTAACCACCCCAAATCCATCAAAATCCTCCAAGGGGCACTTTTTTGGAAAAATTCAGCACTTTCAGAAACTGGTACTTTCACCTCTTTAAATGGGGCAAAATTACTACCTGGCAAGAAGTACAGGCCATAAGTGCTGAATATGAAAGATCAACAAAAATGCATGGTGCATTTTGAAGATAAGGGCATGTTTCCAAAAGTGCACTGATGGATTTTAGGGGATTCAGGAAGGTTCCTAGCCAGAATACCTCAGGGGGTTAGGGTTAAACTATTAACACTCTTAACCCAGTTTTAAACCTTACCCTACTTAAACCCCATTCCTAGGTTCTGTCACAAACTAAGGGGTTGGCAATCAATGTTGAATATGAAAGACAGGTTCTATATGCCCTAACCCATACACAACTGTTTATAAGAGAGGGTTGATATATCCCCTCTGTTTGCTACCTGCTGGGTTCCTGACTGAGGGAATGGGTTGCAATCTACCCATGGAGAGGGTCCTCTTTGCTGTTGATAAACCCCCTTTCTTGTGCTACTTACTAGGTTCCTGACTGGGCGAGTGGGTTGCAATCTACCCACTGAGCGGGTTCCTCTTTGCATTTGATAACTTCTCCTCCCTTTGCTACTTACTAGGTTCCTGACTGGGTGAGTGAGTTGCAATCTACCCACTGAGCGGGTTCCTCTCTGCATTTGATAACTTCTCCTCCCTTTGCTACTTACTAGGTTCCTGACCGGGCGAGTGGGTTGCAATCTACCCACTGAGCGGGTCCTCTCTGCATTTGATAACTTCTCCTCCCTTTGCTACTTCCTGGGTTCCAGACTGGGAGAGAGGGTCACTGAGAGGGTTCTCTCTGCAGTTGATAAACCTCCCCTTCTTGTGCTGCTTCCTGGGTTCCTGACATGAGGGAGTGGGTCGCATTCTACCCACTCAGAGGGTCTTCTCTGCAGTTGATGGCATACAGAAGCCTCTTGGTCATGATATCCTGGCTAGTGTACTGCGGCAGTTTCACCATGAACATGCAGGTTTCCACACGGATGAAGCGTGTGTCCGGTGATCCTGAAAACAGAAATACAGGGAAGGTTTTTAAAGGATGAAGTCAACCCTCAACAACCTTCAATCTGTTCATCTTAACATCAATGGATGTAGACAAAGAGTTGACAGTAAGTTGGGGAGAGGATAGTGGTGTTGGGAATGATGCTTGCCAGATCAACAGACAAGATTGGGAATGTATATGTATGTATATACTGTGCCAGTTTTGCACAATTCGGATAATACTGTACTAATGTACAGACCTAAAGATTTTTTTCAAAGCTTATTATTCGGCAATAAGGCTCAACAACAACCCCATCCTTAAAATAATTTTTTCCAAAATCAAAAAAATGTTTGCAGTCTTTGGGTCAGAAAATGATTTTGAAACCTGAGCACTAAAAATATCAATTTCTACACACATTTCTAACATTTCTAATGAATTAGGCCAATTTTTAACTTGATACGTTATGCTTTTATCCATACCCGCTGTTCCATCCGGTGGGGCAATCTTCATCGGGTACGGGGGCACGTGTGTGGTATCAACCTCCCCGTCACGGCAGGGGCAGGTGCATGGAATACGCTCCTGGTTACAGGCAAACTTGATGAAGCGACAGACCTCAGCCTGAGAGAAGGACTCCAGAGCGTTCCAGAAATACTGGATGTGGGTATCGGTCTCTACCAGGCCGACTTGGTACATGGTGTGCGCCTGAGGGACAAAGGGTAAAACCAAATATATATATATATATAATTGTTTATGAAGACGGTATCTGCTCTGTGCAGGACTATTGAGGGCGCTATTTTCTTTCCCTCAAAATAAGAGTCGGCTTTACACTCTGAGGGCAGAGTTGGTTATTGTGTTTGATTAGCCCATATGCGCTGAAATGGCAGCAACTGAGCTGTATACTCCCCAGGGAGCTGAGATGGTTTCAGGAATGATTGATGAGCCTGATGCGCAGAGTGATAAGTGCCTTGAGCACCATTTTGGTGGATACGTGCGCCATAGAAGTCTACATTATTATTATTATTATTATTATTATTATTATTATTATTATTATTATTATTATTATTATTATTATTATTATTATTATTATTATTATTATTATTATTATTATTATTATTATTATTATTATTATTATTATTATTATTATTATTATTATTATTATTATTATTATTATTATTATTATTATTATTATTATTATTATTATTATTATTATTATTATTATTATTATTATTATTATTATTATTATTATTATTATTATTATTATTATTATTATTATTATTATTATTATTATTATTATTATTATTAAGTAAGTTTCACATTAAAATTTAAAAAAATCGGTTATTTTTGAATTATTACCAATCGTATATATGATGTGACCAATGACATCACATGTTAACAAAAGAGTCCCAAAGGTGAAACTGCGTTACAAAATGTACACTGGTCTATGACAAGAATTAAACCATAAAATCTGATATTTTGAGATATCAGCATATTAGTTTGATTCATTTTTGATAATGCACTAACATTAACATCTCAAATCTTATTCATCTGAAAATTAACAATTCTCGATGTCATGTGGAGAAGTACAAAATGTACAAACTCTGCATACAAATACACACACTTTTGCCCGGCGGGAAATCACCCTGGTACTCTAAAGGTCACGCAAAGTGTAAACAAGTCACATGGTTGATTTATTTTTGCCCTACACCGACGTGTGTATAGCACTGTATACTCAGTGCTTTCAGAGTGTATGTGGAAAAAAACTTCACAGATGACTCGGGTGGGATTCGATCCCATGACCTCCTGCTTACTAGTGCAGACGTCTTAACTTCTCGACCACCGAGCTTGCCCGATGTCGATTGGCTGGCGAGAATCCTATATAGCAGCGGGTTCCGCGAGTCACATGGTGTATACCTTACCTTTAAAACAGGATTCCAACTTGATTCTATACAATTTAAAGGAAGTACATAAAAAATGACCACACTGTGTTTGTTAATACAGAAGGTTGTAACTGCAGATCGCCATTACCTTCAAAAAATCCAAATCAACCGTCGGTAAGCCACACATTCTCAACTCCATGTCATAGGGCGTCATAATACACAGTAACTGAATGGGTATGACTGACGCGAGCCCACAACGGACGGCCAGCATACGCTCCACACAGGCTAACTCACGGATCCGTAGATCTCTGATGGCCGAGATGTACTGCTGCCTGTTCTTCCAACTAGTGAATAAAAAAATAAAAAGGTTTGAAACTGTTATCAGATGACCAGTTTAGAAAAAAGCATGGGAGAATGAACGTTGACCGAGTTTATCTGACTTAAAGTTGAGTTTTTCTCAGATAGTTGATTAGGTTGGGCATAAATTTGAGTAACAACGTGCCCACAATGCACTCTGTGCAGTAAGTAAGGCCAAACAACAGTATCTGGTCTCTGGTCTCCGTGTGAGTTGGTGTTTTTTTTGTTGCTACGAAATGATGTCCAATTGCAGCCAAAATTGCTTGATCGATTAGAATTCTGCCGTGCTGTGTTTTTAAAGGACTTTTTCACATAGGGGTATGAACGTTTGCCCAATTCGTGCTACCTCCCTTTGCCACCATACTTTGTGTATGGCAAATTTGGTCTGGTTGCAAAAAAGATTACAAAAAAGATAAATAAATAAAAATTGTCACCGCACTGATTTTGAAGCCGACCTAGGACCATAAACTAGAGACTTTTGTATTTGGCCTAACATATTAACCCTAACCCCCTAGCTGTTTTGGCTAAGAACATTCATCAGTCCGCCAAAATCCAACACCATGCACGAACACTACCACCCAACTGTTGGACCTAGCTGTAATTAGGACACCCAGCCAAGTATCCTTGTCTGGGCTGTTACGGTACTTACACAGTCCATCAAAATCAAACAAACCCTGCTGTTGGAGTTTGAATGGTTTGGGGTGGTTAGGGTTAAAGACACCAGCATTAACAGTAGAGCAAGTGGCACCGGGAAACCTTACCAAACTCTACGAGTCCTTCCTTCGGGACATAGCTCAACTTCTACCCCACTCAAGCTGTTGTAGACGAACATGAGATTATGAGACAGCTGGTCCTGCCGGGAAGACGAGGTTGAGGGGTCAGTGTCAGGTGACTCCAGATCAGATGCATGATGGGAGGAGACCTCGGCACAGAGGTTAACGAACTCCGCTTCACTCTGGACCTGAATCATGAAACGCAATCAGAAACATATTCAATGATAACTAATAAAATTTTAAAAATTCATTCAGGAAATTTGTTCACTAAGGGACCTTAGCCAATCTCGCCAACTAACTCCACCCGGAACAATCTAAATTCTATCTGCAAAAATTCTTGTCCTCACTATTTTTTACTCCAAGTCTCCTATACCAGACCTTTAGAAAAACCTTAACAACAGAAGCTGGCCACGCTAGTTTGACGTAACCAAAGTCCATCCACACATTGGAAATGCCTAATTGGCAATTCAAAAGGTCTAAGCCCCACAGGAACACTCTTTTGTCAATGGATTAGGGAGTTAACAATGGAAGTTTTTTTTTTAAGACTGCAGCTTCACCACTGCTTTCCTGGTGAGTCTCAAGATAATACTGGGAGAACAACCCAGTGGTTTTTGCGGGTGAGACTGGCAACGGTCCCTAATTATACAAAAATGATAGCGCCTCAAACAGAAAGATTTCAAGGGACCTTTCACTTAAACACCAAGTGAAAATTTCATGTAAAACTGTGACCATTGGCAATGGTCCCTAATTATACTAAAATGATAGCCCCTCAGACAGAAGGATTTCAAGGGACGTTTGATACCATCATCCACTTAACACCAAGTGAAAATTTCATGTAAAACTGTGACCATTTAATGTTTTTTTTCACGATTACCAATATTGTTTAGGGACTTTAACATCAGGTCTGACATTTCATTCTAGTAGGGGCAAGGCCACTGTTTCAGCGTAAAGGGCATTGACATTAGAATATCAAAATCTATGGGAACATTTGTAAGGGGCACCAAGGCCAAGACCAGGGCAACGGAGGCAATGGCCTCCCGAGAAATTCTGGACCAGTAACATTAAAAGTAAAGACCAGAAAAATAAAGCAGTATTATTGTACCTCTGTTAATCTCTTGATGTAGTCATAAGTGATGCAGTCTGCCTCTTCCAGGTCTCGCTCCGGGTCTAGAGGGGCACTGACCAGACACTTCCAGAATGACGGGAGTAGATCTAGGGCTAGTGGGATGTCGGCTCTCAGTGCAACACCAAGGAGCTGCGGAGAAGAAAACATCAGTTGGAAAGATTGGTCACAAGAAAATATGCAAGATTTCATATTGTTTATTATTTGCATTGCACATGCGCCTACAAATTTCAACAATGTAATCAGAATGAAAAGAAAAAAATATAGTTATCAAGTATGGCAGTGAAAAGTTTTTAAATCAGAAAAAAAGACCAACAATTTTGGAGGCCGCCGACATAGGGTTGCAAAGTTCTGTGAGAAGTCATTAGTTCAAGTCCCACTTCTTTTCTTTGTTCACTCTGAATTTTTTTTTTCACAAAACTCTCATACCTGTCCGAAGAATTCTAGAAGTTTCTCCTCTGGGAACGTGATGGGGCCTGGTTTCATTAGGTACCTGCCCTTATTACGGCCGGTTCCAGCACTCGGACACAACACAAGCAGGCCGAGCGTGGAGCTATGAAGCTCGCGTGTGACTTGACCGAGGAAATGCCTGAAAGAACCACCTAGACAAAACAGAAGCATCCATAATACAAATTACTATTTTATAGGAAGGAAAAATATTTCAAAATGTTGTATCCTCAAAAATAATAACGATTTGTGGCTTTAACTTTTTCTACTGAAGACCATCAGAGCATGCTGATGGAAACTTCTAGTTGCAAAAACCTTTTCTCAGAGCCAAGAAACGTTTACAACACAAAGAATATTTCAATGGTGCCCAAAGCAAACCTTTCCTTCTGATTCTGCACAAATGAGATTGATTGAGAGCAAAATGTCATATCATACACCAAATATTTTTGTGCGTACATTACCAGAAGATATGATGATCTAGCTTATAGCACAATGCGTTATTTTACTGCAATCGACTGTTGGGAATTTGTGGTCTGTACTTCGGGTTAAGGCTAAAAAGAGAATGCTTCATAAGCCAGTCATCTTCTTTGCATTTCTTCCATAACTTGTACTGTTTATTTATCTATATATTTATATATATATATATATATATATATATATATATATATATATATATAAATGGCTACTTGGTCAGAGGCCGAGTAGCCAGGGATCAAGCCCCGGGTGAGATGCAGACAACCTGGGTAACGGCAGTAGCGGGGATCACACAATGGGATACAAGCCTTTTACGTGGTTGTACACAAAGTAGATCTATATGGAGAAGCTGACCTGAAATATTATATAATAAGAGCGAGCAAAGAAAAATTGGCTGATGCCGGACTTGAACCCGCGACCTCTCGATTACCGTACGAGTGCTCTACCAACTGAGGTAACCAGCCCCTATGTTGGTGAGCGGTCCACTTATGCCAATTATCTATTGCTCTATGGGGCCAGGTCAGAGGCCAAACCATATCTGCCGAGTCGCCAGGGATCAAGTCCCGGTCAGATGCAAACAACCTGGGTAACGGCAGTAGCGGGAATCACAAAACAATTATATATATATAATAAACAACAGCCGTTTTGTAAAAACACTGTGGCACTGATGAGACAAAATTATATTGTAACAGGTGATTACTACGGCAATTTAATTTTTTGGTTTATAGAAATTACTGTTTAGTTCAAACTTAAGTAAGACTAATTGCGGTGACACCATGTGAAATTTTCTATTGAGTAGTAATTAGTTCTGAAAAGAACTGGAGGTTACAACTCGACGTTTCGATCAGTATGCTCTGATCATCCTCAGGAGAATGCCGGACTCTGATAAATGCTGCTGCTTAAGTAGGCTGCTGGAGGATCACGCGATGGCTGGATGCTGGAGGATGCTGTTCCCGCCTGCACAACTCAAAGCACTAATCCTCTTCACCATTCAAAGCTTCAAGTTTCACCTAGTTGAAACTTAAAGCACTGATAAAGACACCACTTACTTGTTCCATGAACCTCTTCTCCCGTTAGTCTGACATTGAATGCATACGTTGGGTCACCACCGCTGGCAATCTTGACACACAGCTTGGAGGAAGGAACAGTAAAGAGCTGCCTTGCTGCTTGACAGAACTGGGTGGACAGACAGTCTTGGGCATCGGCTGATGAGTTAAGAAAGAATTCATTTGGTTGACTCTGTCACCATATTTAAATCTTTATCCAGTAACACTACTTTGTACTGTAATTATAAAGATATCTACTGTAATATAAAGTTATTTATTTAAAGAGAATGCACAATATTGGTATTTGGTAATGTACGTTCATTTCAACCCTCTAGATTTCAAGAAATATATCCTAAAACTAACCTATGAAAAGTTTGTCACAATTGGGGTCCCATATTTTGGAGAAAGCCATGAAAACTGTTTTTTTTATATTTTTTGGTAAATTTGACATAACAATTCTTGTTTTCTCTAAGATGAAAGTGCTTCACACTGAATAAATTCTCAGGATGATTGATACGTCTAAGATGAAAGCGCTTCACACTGAATAAATTCTCAGGATGATTGATACGTCTAAGATGAAAGCGCTTCACACTGAATACATTCTCAGGATAATTGATATGTCTAAGATGAATGTGCTTCACACTGAATAAATTCTCAGGATGATTGATACGTCTAAGATGAAAGCGCTTCACACTGAATAAATTCTCAGGATGATTGATACATCTAAGATGAATGTGCTTCACACTGAATAAATTCTCAGGATGATTGATACATCTAAGATGAATGTGCTTCACACTGAATAAATTCTCAGGATGATTGATACATCTAAGATGAATGTGCTTCACACTGAATAAATTCTCAGGATGATTGATACGTCTAAGATGAAAGTGCTTCACACTGAATAAATTCTCAGGATGATTGATACATCTAAGATGAATGTGCTTCACACTGAATAAATTCTCAGGATGATTGATACGTCTAAGATGAAAGCGCTTCACACTGAATAAATTCTCAGGATGATTGATACGTCTAAGATGAAAGCGCTTCACACTGAATAAATTCTCAGGATGATTGATACGTCTAAGATGAAAGCGCTTCACACTGAATAAATTCTCAGGATGATTGATACGTCTAAGATGAAAGCGCTTCACACTGAATAAATTCTCAGGATGATTGATACGTCTAAGATGAAAGTGCTTCACACTGAATAAATTCTCAGGATGATTGATATGTCTAAGATGAAAGTGCTTCACACTGAATAAATTCTCAGGATGATTGATACGTCTAAGATGAAAGTGCTTCACACTGAATAAATTCTCAGGATGATTGATACGTCTAAGATGAAAGTGCTTCACACTGAATAAATTCTCAGGATGATTGATACGTCTAAGATGAAAGTGCTTCACACTGAATAAATTCTCAGGATAATTGATACGTCTAAGATGAAAGCGCTTCACACTGAATAAATTCTCAGGATGATTGATACGTCTAAGATGAAAGCGCTTCACACTGAATAAATTCTCAGGATGATTGATACGTCTAAGATGAAAGCGCTTCACACTGAATAAATTCTCAGGATGATTGATACGTCTAAGATGAAAGTGCTTCACACTGAATAAATTCTCAGGATGATTGATACGTCTAAGATGAAAGTGCTTCACACTGAATAAATTCTCAGGATGATTGATACGTCTAAGATGAAAGCGCTTCACACTGAATAAATTCTCAGGATGATTGATACGCCTAAGATGAAAGCGCTTCACACTGAATAAATTCTCAGGATGATTGATACGTCTAAGATGAAAGCGCTTCACACTGAATAAATTCTCAGGATGATTGATACGTCTAAGATGAAAGCGCTTCACACTGAATAAATTCTCAGGATGATTGATACGTCTAAGATGAAAGCGCTTCACACTGAATAAATTCTCAGGATGATTGATACGCTAAGATGAAAGCGCTTCACACTGAATAAATTCTCAGGATGATTGATACGTCTAAGATGAAAGCGCTTCACACTGAATAAATTCTCAGGATGATTGATACGTCTAAGATGAAAGTGCTTCACACTGAATAAATTCTCAGGATGATTGATACGTCTAAGATGAAAGTGCTTCACACTGAATAAATTCTCAGGATGATTGATACGTCTAAGATGAATGTGCTTCACACTGAATAAATTCTCAGGATGATTGATACGTCTAAGATGAAAGTGCTTCACACTGAATAAATTCTCAGGATGATTGATACGTCTAAGATGAAAGTGCTTCACACTGAATAAATTCTCAGGATGATTGATACGTCTAAGATGAAAGCGCTTCACACTGAATAAATTCTCAGGATGATTGATACGTCTAAGATGAAAGCGCTTCACACTGAATAAATTCTCAGGATGATTGATACGTCTAAGATGAAAGCGCTTCACACTGAATAAATTCTCAGGATGATTGATACATCTACCAAATTTACACCAAGTTAATTTTTTAGATAATAATTTGTTAATGTGATAACACTGTAATTACCAATGTTGTACACTCCCTATAAATAATAATTATTATATTAACAAAGTATTGCGTAGCGCCAAAATCTTTAAAAGAAATTATGCTCAAGACGCTTTACAGAAATAAAAATATAAAACCTTTTAAAAATTAAAAACACAATCTTACTATTCTGAAAAAACACATCTTTGAAAGAAATGACAACAAGTAAGTAACAGGTGTGTGATTTGACAAAAGTAAAAAAATCCTGAAAAATGGGTAGCAGGCCTGGGTCTCCCTTTGGTCTAGAGGACAAAGCCCCCTGAACCTCCTGGATGTTTAATTGTGGAGTATTTACAGACTCTCCACATCCCCACAAACAAGAAACTAGAGGTTTGGACACAATACAGGCTACTTCTTTCCTTGGTGGCTACTTCTTTCCTTGGTGGCTACTTCTTTCCTTGGTGGCTACTTCTTTCCTTGGTGGCTACTTCTCTTCTTTCAAGAACATTTTGAGGTGAAGGGAGATTTGTAAAAAATCCTGAAATCAGGAAAAATCCCGGGAAATCGCAGGCCTGTAACAGTTTAAAAAAAATGTCATTAAGTGTATGACAAGAAACAAGTCAATAATACCACCTACCTCCAACTATCTCCAGAGGATCCAGCGTGATCTCTGGGGCCGCCTGATCCAAATTCCTCTGGGCCGTGGCATCCAAGATGGCATTGAAAAACTTGATTTTTGTGTCGTAGAATAACACCCCCCTGGCCCTGGCCAGCAGGGCAGCCGTACTCAGAGACAGTGTCTGTGAAGGTCGTAGGTCAACCAGTGGGAGGAAGTAGGACTCTAGGTTGTTGCTAAGCGACTGGAGGAGGGCGAAACGGAGGCGAAGGATCTCAAGAGGAACCCCTAGTTACAGAAAAAAAGACAGAAAAATATTTTTTGGTAAAAACATGTTTATTATATTGAATTCTTAAATGCCCAAGACAGTTAAGACAATCTGATTGGATGAAAAGTGATCATGTGATGGTGAGTTACCAGCAAGTAAAATGTCTTGCTCAAGGACACAAGTACCATGGTCGCGGCCAAATGAATATGTTTAGTTCCCCCGCAAACATGATGACATTATCAATGTCACTTGGACAGCTATCTCCCAGTCTTTAGAACACATACCTTGTAATGGAGAGAATTTAGGGCTGACCAGGTCGCCTTCGGTCAGATACACCTCATGCGGGTGAAGCCGAGCCGGGGTGATGGACAACTTCTGACACAGACGGTCTACGTAACACACGAGGGCGCTGTCCATGTCAAGGGTCCAGTGCTTGAAGTAGGAGGGCGTGTCGGTGTGGTTGAAGCTTGCAAATCTGTCCGTAACGAGAAACAAAAGAATATTTATGACAATCGTTGCGGCAACGAGCTTTTATTACATTGGCATTGCAAGATTCAGTTGTTTCCATGGCAGCTATCTTTGTCATATTTACTGATAGCAAGACAGTGATCAAAGAGAGTGAATTATTGGCAGTGCATGAGGGCATACCAATGGCAAAACCCTCAACTTGGACCCAACTTTTCGGAGTGACCTCCCAAATTTATCGTGAAAATTAACAATGTTCCCAACAACGTTTCAGGATTTTTCTTTTTCCATCAAAATCTAGAGAAAATGCTCTAACTCTATATGGTGACATGAAAATCTCAAACTGGTCCCTGGGGTCAGTTTTTGACCTTTTCATGGCTGTTATGCATTATGGTAAATGCCGAGAAGTTTCGGGTTTTGCCAGAGCGGGTCACAAATATGGATGCAAAGATTCAGATGTGTAGAGCTGTCCAGAGTTTATAAATATAAACTACATCATAAGTACTATTGTGAAAGACCAAGGATGATATAAGTAAGACTAATTGCGGTGACACCATGTGAAATTCTCTATTGAGTAGTAATTAGTTCTGAAAAGAACTGTAGGTTACAACTCGACGTTTCGATCAGTATGCTCTGATCGAAACATTCTCCTGAGGACGATCAGAGCATACTGATCAAAACGTCGAGTTGTAACCTCCAGTTCTTTTCAGAACTAATTACTACTCAATAGGGAATTTCACATGGTGTCACCGCAATTAGTCTTACATGTGTTAAATCTTACTTAAAATCCCAATTCCTCAGTTCATCAAAGCCCAAAAATAAAAATTCCGAGAACAGTATCTGACCTGTCAAAGTGAAGATCAAAGCCACACGCCATCAGAGCCTTCCAGACAGGGGTGGCGTCTTCTTGCGATCGATCGGTAACAAACTGAAGGAACCCATTAAGGGATAGCGCCCTCTCTTGGCACATCTCCAGCTTGGCCCTGCTGTCCTCCAAGTGTCTTTTCTCGGGGACTTCGCGGGATACCTTCTCCGGCCGCTTAGGCTTCTTGTCAGCACCACTAGGTGATCTGTTCAGAGAGTAAGGACATATTTTACGGAACGTTTTCATTTTGATCATGGCTTATGATTTGAAAGAACAATGATGCTGTTGACCCCAGTTTTATGGCATAGCAATTCTTTCCAATGTGGCTGGGTTTGGATGGTCCCAACCTGCACAGTACAACTGCCTGTTCAGTCAATCAATCAATCAATCAATCAATCAGGCATTTGTAGAGCACCATCATTCTAGTTGCCTATTCCAAGGCGCTTGGAGAAGTGAAGAAAAATTATTTAAAAAACCAAGAATTGGGCATACCCTGGGTAAAGAAATGTAATAATAATAATAATAATAATAAAGAATTCACAGAATTTCATGAGATGAGATGTGCAACAGACTAATTCTAAGCAGATTTGAAGAGATGTGTCTTAAGTCGAGTGGGGGAGATCATTCCATAGTTTTGGTGCACAAGAAATGAAACTTCTATCACCGGATGAAGAGTGTGTTCTTGGAACGTTTAACAACATTTTGTTTGAAGATCTTAGATTAGGACAAGGCACACTGTTCACTGAGGCCCCTTTTCATCAGTCCATTGAGTGGCCACTTTACAAAGACTTGACCGTTATCACTTCACCCCTCTCATCCAGCCTACTGTTATACATATGCAGATATCAAGGTTAAATGTACTATAGGGTATTGGATTTTGTATACAAAGTGATTGTATACATTTATGGTCACTTTTACCCATGGTGTATCCCATTAAAAAAAAAATTTCCCTGCAAGATTTGATATATGGAATGCACTACCTCAAACCACACTCAACATTGTATTGAATTTTATAAGAAAGTTGATGATGTCTTTGGCCCTCAAAACTACAATGAAAACAAATGAAGACTGAAAAGTGAAAACTTAAATTTTCAGTAACATCATTTTGCCTCATTTCATATGGCCAGAATGATTATCCAGCTGGTTATAAGGGAATGGGGAAGACTGACAATATTTTTACAACAGGATTTGCATTTTCTGAGGAGACATTTTCTGGTGACTCTTACTTTACTTTGGACGACATCTCCACTGTGGTCAGTTTCTCCTTGCTTGTCTTGTTTCCTCTGCGGTTCACATTCTTTGTCTGCTCTTTGGTTGGTTTGCCTTTAGAAGATGAAGAAATCAGATTAAGGGAATTGCTAATTTTAAATAACACTCTTGTTTCACCTTCTCTCTGTTACATGACAAGGCCCAGTCGAACCAGTGTATGATAGACGAAAAACAGACTGATGAAATATGTCCACAATGTCAATAGTTTTAAGGGAGGAGGGCCTAATTCGTGGAACAGGCAAGCCTTTGAGAAGCCCGGCCAGGCCTGGGCTACTTGGCCTTTTAATCCGTCTTTTGTGAGTCCTAATCCTGTAACAAGTACCTGTAACAAGTACCTGTAACAAGTACCTAATACAGTACTTGCCTATCAACATAACCCGGGCTTCTGGAGGGCCTAGCCCAGCCAAGTAGAGCTCATTATAACGGCTGCAGTTGTGAACAACAGACAGCTGAAGTGTGAGTCAAGTCTGTGTTAACAATAACAGCTCAGATAGGGGATTATATAGGCCTTGGCCAGGCTTTCTAAAGGCTTGCCTGTCCCATGACTATGGCCCTACTCCCTAAGTTAACTTTGGACATGCAGGTATGAAACTGCATAGTGCATCAGTAATTTGTTTTTCCCCATCATGTGATCTTTAAACACATTTTTCTCAAATTCATAATTTTACAAAGGTTTTACTAACTTTTCAACAGAACATCTGATAGAATTGTTTTCACCATTAGGAAAAACATCAAAATATTTAGTTGGGGACGTTTTGCCAAGGTAGGTCACATGTGTTTCATGTATATGCCCATTAATATTTTGAGAGAGGTAAATAACATAATATCAATTAATCACTTACTGGGTTTCTTGGGCCTACTGCTCAATCTGTTGACTCCGTACTTCTCTAGAACCAGACTGACCTCTTCCTGGGTGGTAAGTTTGGAACCCTTCACCTCCCCAAAGAATGGCACCAGTAGGTTGCCAGGAGCCAGACTGAGCATCTGCTCCTTGGACAGCGTCACCTCCACAGTGTCTGTGTCTTTATCGTCCAGCTCCGAGAGGAGCTTGAATCCCTGTTCAGCCGCCATGCAGCTATAGAAGATCTGCTCCAGGGATTGCACGGCCTGGGGTTTCAAACCTTTTGGGGATTTTTTGGTGAATAGCTTGTACTTGAGGTATTCCAGGAATTCATTGTTGTCTGTCAGTTCGGTTTGTAAGCTGGAACTGATGACTGATATGGTGAGGAAGTCCTCGGGGGAGACGTCCAAGATGGCTGCGCTTTCCACTTGCATAGCTTCGGTCACCTCTTTACTGGTCAGTAGGGCATTCTCTATGCTGTCCATTTTGGCCTTGCAGCGCACCTCCAGGACGGCACACCCCTTCACGCACGTCTTGATTTCTTCTTGCTGATCACCGTCTGTTTTCTTTGGTGTATCTGGTTGGGTTGTTTCACTTTCTGAAGGGGGTGTGAGGAGGCCTTCATGTTGCTCCGATACTAGATTTGGACTTTCCGCTGGTTGGTTGGCTGGGTCTGGTGTTGTGTCTATGCTAGCTTCTGCTGGAGGGGATGGTCCTGAGGTCTCAACAGAAGCTCCTCGGGGTGATTCTGGCATGTCTGTCTGAGGCAAGCTTTTTAGAGTTTTGCTTGTGACGTTGGAGTCTTTGGGTTCTTCTGGTGATCTCTTATCCTGTATGGGAATCCACAACTCTTGTTTGTAAAGTCCACCATGAGAGCTGCAGGCTCTTTCAATGGCTCTCCGAATGGCTGGTTCCTCCAGTGTCGTAGGAATACCAGTGATGACCAGCAGGCGACTATGAGTGGATGGGACTGAGTTAGACTGGTGCGCATCCAAAATGGCATCCCGGATGACCGTTGACCCCTTGGGGTCACCATCTATGAGGTTTCGTAGAATGAGCGACACGGTCAATGCTCTGTGGAACCACAGCATCTCCTCTGGCTTGGAGCTGGCTGACGCCGATGTCTCCCCGCTGTCGCTTTCACTCGGACGAGGGCTGCGCTTCACTGACGCCCCTGTTCGCCTGATTTTGACCTTTTTCCGCTTGGCTGCCGCCTGCGGGCTGAGTTGCACTGAGAGGGATGAGTGGGGAGATGGGGCAAGCTGTGCCCCTGATCCCGGCGGGGAGGTCACCTCTGCTAGAGCAAGACACAGCTCCATCAAGGACTGAAAGTACTTCGACTGGTGGCCTGGAGTGATTGAGGTGAGAGTGTCTGATGTGGATTCATGATCGAAGAGCTTCCCGAGCTCTGCCCTCAGCTGACGTAGCTGGGTGATTACAGCAAACGGGAGGGCGGTCGTGGCAGCTGCGACGCTTTCACTGGAAAACTCTCTCTTGTACAGCATTCGCAGAAGTTGTGCCAGCATGTGAAACAGATACTCCTTGATCAGCGACGGCACTTTAGCTGCCATGAGATAGTGGCTGAGAAGCTCAGCCGCCCTGGCAATCACCCTAGGAGGTATCTGAACAGGCTTCTCCTTGAGAATCTCCTGCCGCTCAGGTGGGATTTCCTTGACCCTATCAATCACTATCTCTTCCATGCCTTCCAGCCTCTGGCTCCCGATCTGGTGTTCACATCCCATCAGGGTCTCGATGAAGGCCATGGCAAGCGGGAACTCCGATGGCAACCCGTGAAGGGACACTATGCAGCCGGGCACCGGCGAGACTCCAAGTCGGATGTGAACGCGGTTGCAGGGTAGGACCACCGTGGGGAAGGGGTCAATGTTGTGGCTGGGCGGGGCAGATAGACCTGCCGAGCTGTTGATTGCTGCATCTGCAGGGTAGCTGACCACTTCAAGCAAGGCAGTCTGTCCAGTTTTCTTCACCCTATGACCAATGCCATAGCAAAACACTCGAGCCCATGGTGCTTGGTAGAGAGAGGCTCTGTATCAAATAAACAAATTATTATAGTTAAAGAATTTCTATTGACTTCTGTAATTTTTATTCTGACAATTTTTCATTCGTAATCATATTTTCCACACTTATATTTTCCACAAGTACAGACCATGTGACTTGTTTACACTTTGCGTCTCCTTTAGAGTACCAGGGTGATTTCCCGCTGGGCAAAAGTAAAAGTAAAAAAATAAATCAAATAAATCAAATAAATCAAATAAATCAAAAAAATCTAATAAATCAAATAAATCAAATAAATCAAATAAATCAAATAAATCAAACAAATCAAATAAATCAAATAAACCAAACAAATCAAATAAATAAAAAAAATCAAATAAATCAAATAAATCAAATTAAGAATTTTTCTGCTGATATTTTGTGCCTGGTGCAGTTTGACCTTTGAGGCTCTTTTGTAAATATGTGATGTCATTGGTCACTCTGGGGTCACATCATCTATTATAACGGTAATAGAATTGTTGTATATAAACCAATCAGATGAAGCAAACAACCTGCCATTGCTGAGGTTCATTTATCAATATTCAGCATATGCAGTTTGTACTCATGGACACATGGGCAATTTCACAGAGCCGCTTACCACAGAAAAAAATTGCGTAGCAAATTACCAGCGAAATTTTCATACAGAATGTATGCATTTTGGCCGGTAGTCTGATTTATATTGCTTGGTAAAAATATTTGGTTAGCAAAATTTTCTGCTTAGCAGCTGTATGAAATTGGGCCCATGGATATTTGACGGATCCATATGTCCTTAGCGTAACACGTTTAATTGTGTATTCATTTTGCACATGCTGAAAATGTATAAATACACCTATAGTAATGGCTTCTTAGCCTCATCTGAATGGTGTATACGACCCACATCAAGTACCCCAAGACATGCGGATGATACTTACTCCTTCCTGGCAGTCTTTGGGTCTTGCTGACAGCTAACAATCATGGCTGCCGCTCCTGGGAACTGGAGATCGGTGTTCATCTTGGTTTCCATCACCGTGGTAACCTCGCAAGGGAAATGATGTGGTGCAGCCTGAGAATGAAAAACATTTTTTTATTCATATTTCTCCATTTCTACTCTTTCAAATTATGTTTTGTTACATTTGTTTATTAATCCCCTAGCTATTTTGGCTAAGAACCTTCATGAATCCGCCAAAATCCAACACCATGCCGTAACACTACCACCCAAATGTTGGACCCAACTGTTGGAGCTGGAATTGGGACACCCAGCCCCATGCAAAGTATCCCTGTCAGGGCTATACAGTATTGAGTCCATCAAAATCCAACAAACCAGCTACTGGAGTTTGAATGGTTTGGGGTAGTTAGGGTTAAGTATTTTACAGATTTATATTCCGCGCTCAAACCAGTGTTAAATTTTTTTTAATTTGAACGTCGAATCAAGTTTCACAAATATTTCTCCCTTGTGAGCCAGATCAGAAATATATCATTAAAGATGGGCAAATCTATCAAAAAAACAGAAGCAGAAATAAATCGTCAACAATTAAATGATCATACCTGAAGCACGCCACACAGCTGATTGGTCAGTTCCAACAGCCTGCCCTCGCCCATGTGGGCAGCGGTTGCCATGGCGATGAAGAGCTCTCTTCTCAGTGTCTGCGTGTCCTGATAGAAGATGTCCACCAGGCAGCGAGTGTTGCTTGCTAGACACTGATGGAGCCACTGAGCTGTTAGCAGAGAGGAAGCCTGTGGGGGAAATGTTGCCATTTGTTTCATGTTTAAAAGAAAGGTACAACATTGGTATATAACTGATTACAAAATTAACAAATTATTATCCAAGCTAACTTGACGTGAATTTGGTAAAGGTACCAATCGTCTTGAAAAATGTTTCCATCTAAAGTGCTCTCCTTTCACAGAGAATACACCAAATAAATATGAACATTTACAAAGATGGCAACTTATTTGTAAAAAAATGTGAATTTTTTTTTACACTTTCCCTTGATTTAGACTCTGCTTTGAGCTGGAACTTTCACAGGTTGGTTGAATGATCTTGATTCAAAGAAAGTATGCATACTGTTTTGTTTCCCTACAAAAAATAGTTCAAGAACAAAAGTATTGACACTTTGGGAGACCACCGATCAAAGGGCTGGATAGGTCAGTTGTTAGAGCACTGGTACGGTAATCCATTGGTTGCAGGTTCAAATTCTGTTTCAGTGAATAGTTAGTGAAATAGTTAAAAAACGGACAATACAGAGGAAGGAACAAAGGAATTCTTTGTTTATTTTGGAGGATTTACATACTTCTCTACATCCACAAACAAGAAACTAGAAGTTTTGACATAATACAGACTGCTTCTTTCTTTCCTTGGTGGCTACATCTCTTCTTTCAAGAACATTTTGAGGCAACAAAATCCTGAAATCAGGAAAAATCCTGAGAAATCACAGCCCTGGACAAATAACGAGAAACAAATTCATACCTGTAGAGCACCATCAGGCTGTGGAGACTCTAGCAGCTGATTGGACAACAGCTGCAGATGGGATATATCCTGCTCCGGATTGGCCGAGGCCTGCCCCGATGTCAAAGAGCACGGGATGACCTCAATGACCTCTGGACTCTGACAGTGACCCAGGAATTCCATCAAGGCAGTGCGGCAGGACATACGGGCCGACGTGGCCTCGCAGTGGAGAAGCTCTCTGTGATAATTAGGAAAACATATCAAATAAACCATTTTTTTTTTTTTAAATAAGTTCCAGTTAAAAGCATGGATGCTGGTTTTGGAATATCCTACAGAAAAAATCCCATAAGCATGTAAGGCCCCAAAAAAGTCTCCGGTGTCTGGTCTTCGTGCACGTCGCCATTTTCAGTTTTCTTTTTATTTGCTATAAAACGATATCCAATTGCACCTAAAATTGCTGGAATGATTGGAATTCTGCCACACTGTGTTTTGAACGTTCGTTTGTCTGATATGTGAGGCCTCTCTTAGCCAACATACTTTGTGTATGGGAAATTGATCTGGTTCCAATAACCACATATACATGTCGCCACACCGATTTTGAAGCCGACCTATGACTGGAAACCGGGGCTAAGTACACACATTTCGTAAGATGTCTGCAAATGCATCCATACTGTCAGAATCAAGAGATATGTATAAAAACCAACCTGTGAAAGTTTCAGCTTATTTCATTGTGTCGTTAATGAGAAAATAGTGAAAATTCATTCAGATTAAGTAAGAATAATTGCGGCGACACCATGTGAAATTCTCTATTGAGTAGTAATTAGTTCTGAAAAGACTTATCCTCCTGACCATGCAAAGCTACAAGTTTGACCAATTCATTCAGATTGTTCATATTTACTTGAACGTGGCATATCTGTCTTCGATTTACAGAAATTCCTTTTTGAAATTTATTGCACTATTTTTTCAGAAAACAATAGCATCTGAGACAGCATTTACCAAAGGAATGTTGAGAGTACCACAAAGAAGATTTTTGTTAAAAATGTTTTTTTTTTAAACTTTTATTTGAAGCTTTTTATAGTGGGAGAGCTATTTGAGAAATTCTCTCTTTTGAGTTGAGTTGTTCTTCTCAGAACCAATTTGACTCATAAAATAACGAAAACCGGTGACATACAGAGAATGAAATTGACAAACATTTTATTAATGCCAAAAACAGGCTATCATTCCAACCCCCTCCCCCCAAAAAAGAAAAATAAATTCATAAAAAATAATAATTAAAATGAAGAACAAAATTAAATAAAACAACAACAAACTACACAAAATCCAACCATTTATGATTCAGAGATGCCAACATTCCAAATTGAAAAAGAGTAATTCGCCACGGTGCATCCGCCTCGGACACGAAAATACCCAAATTACCCCCTTTTCAAACCTCACACTCGAGGCTTTACATTTTTATAAATCGTAAAAATTGATACAAGTATCGTACAATCGTAATTGGACTCAATAAATCGTAAAAATTACGCCCAAATCGTAAATGTTGGCGTCTCTGATGATTATTAGAAGAGGGCGGTGAAGTACAACATTAAATTATTTTCTATTTTTACCTGTGAATGTTGATATTTGTTATATCCAATGCCCCTAGCCCAGTCAGCAGACCTCGCCGGTACCCAGCATGTGGTCTTTCCAGCATATCCAATGGGTACCAGTATCGGACGAGCACCCCTTCACTACGTAGGTAGGTTTCAACCTGCACTAACTCCTGTCTCTATGGGAAAATAGTCAATTTATATCAAAGAGTTGATTTCCTGTTTTTTTTTTAGTTTGAAGTGAGCTCATTTAAAAAAAAAAACAGTTCCATATTCAAGTGAACATTTAAGTCATAACAGAGGCTAATTTCATTGAGGGGCTATAAGCAGATAATTTTGCTTAGCAATTTTTTTTGCTAAGCATTATAAAATAGACTACCAGCCAAAGTACACTCATGTTATGCACAAGTTTAGCTGGTAACCAATGAAATCCGCTAAGCAAATATTTCTGGTAAGCAATTTTTTTCTGCTTAGTGGCTCTATGAAATTGACCCCAGATCATATTGATCTATCTGTACGAGTCGATATTCAAACGACATTTATTTCCTTTCTATTGCACCAATCGTACAATCGTACAAAGCCTATTCTTACTAAGTTTATATTCCATTGATATTGGGGTGCCATGGCTGAGCGGTTTAGTGCATAGGACTTGTGTTCTGATGGCCGAGTCGTCAGAATGTGGGTTCGAATCCTGGCCGTGACCGTGGGTGCTTGTGTCCCTGAGCAAGACACTTGACTATAATTGCTTCTTTTCACCAAGGAGTATAAATGGGGACCTGTGAGGGCAGAGATGGTAATTGTGTTTGATTAAGCTCGTTGCGCTACACAATTGGCAGCATGGGCTGCATACTCCCCAGGGAGTTGAGATGGTTCTAGGAACGATATAACTGGCCCAATGACAGGGGTAATAATAAGTATGCGCCATGAGCATCAAACTTGGTGGATACCAGCACAATATAAGTGTCCATTATTATTATTATTATTTCATGCTAGCACATCATGAAAAGAAATATCTTGTTTTCTTTTCTGCCGGTCACACCTCAAGTCAAGCTACGTCCCGTAGCCTTAGATCTCGAGTGTCTTTCACAGAATCCTTGCTGTCCCTAAGAGTGCCGCCTTCTGTAGTTATTCCACTCTAACAGATGTTCCTATCTCCTTGAGATGTTTCTCCAATGCCTTCAGGACTGTACCTAGTGCTCCCACTACCACGGGAACAACCTTTACCTTGACTTGCCACAGCTCGCGGAGTTCTCTCGCTAAATCCTGATATATCTGTACCTTCTCATTCTAATTTTATTATTAATATTATTCTTTATCAGTCAATATACAGTGTATATATATTTTTACCGAATCAATATCCAGAACCATTCCGGTCAGACCAAACGTCTTCAGCATGGCTCGTACGGCAAATTTCGGCACCACAGTGCTCCCTGCCGACCCAGCAGTCTCTGGCTGTCGGATGACCACCGTCGTTCCTTTCCGCACTTTGTCGATGGTAAACTTTGCCGCTTCGGTCTTGATGTTTTCGATGGTGGGGAGGTGGAGGTCCCGGGGCATGCCGCCGTTCTCCTCGTAGAGGAACTCCACAGTTTGTCTGGCAATGTCTGTCATACCTGAAAAATGAAGGAAAGCAGAAGAGTATTAGATCAGTCCTAAACAAGGAATTGAATGGAGAAGGAAAAATTGTTTTTTCACTGTTTTTTCTGCAATCACTCATGTATCCTTTTACTCTGAATTTCCTTTGAGTATACTTATTGAACTTTGCTATAACTGTAAACTCGTTGTGTGTTTTATCCCATATAAATTTGTTTATGTAATTGACTTTTGTAATATTTTATTTATTTTTGGAATTGTCCTGTCAATGTGAGTTTAATATATACTACTCAAAACAATTTAGGGAACACCGGATTTTTAACATCAAATAGGTTTGAAATGTTCCATGAACTGGGATTTTCATTTGCAACCCCCTCTCTCTTTCAGTAGTCACGTCATGAAATGTGTAATCACTACATGCATCCTTTATCATCTGTTTCATTGTGCAGTTGTTTCTCATCAATTCTGTGAAACATTGTGTTTATCTGAAATAAATGATCTTGCTTTAACTGAGATTATTCCGGTGTTCCCTAAATTGTTTTGAGTAGTATATAATACTGAAATGGAAAACTGAAAAAGCAGAGTTTTTCAGCTATCACATTAATTTTTAATTACTCAAAAATATTTGTATTTTTAGGATGAACCAAAAATCTCCACATTATTGTATAGGACATAAAACACAATAAAGGGGGCCACTTTGCATCCGTCACGTTAGCAGTTTTTCCAATGGTTGTTATTTATTTTTAAGTACTTGAAACCGACCAAAAAGTGTTTCAACATGTGAATGGACATGCAGGCTTATACTAGAACTAATTTGAGTTGATTTATTTTACTTTTTTATTTTTTTATTAATTTTTTTACCCTCAAATTTCCATAAAAATTGGACGGAAAAAGTTACCTCACTTTTCCGTCCATTTGTTGATGGAAATTTTAGGGTAATTAAAAAAATAATAGTAATAATCAACTCAAATTATCTTTAGGATAAGCATGCATGTCTATTCAAATGTTGAAATTCTTTTTTGGTGGTTTCAGATATTAAAAAAAAAATTACAACCATTAGAAAAACTGCTAACGTGACGGTAGGAAAGTGGCCCCCTTTATTGTGTTTTATGTCATAGGCACTTTAGCAATTAAGCTATCCAGCCCAGAGATGCCAACATTCCAAATTGAAAAAGAGTAATTCGCCAAGGTGCATCTGCCTCGGACACGAAAATACCCAAATTACCCCCTTTTCAAACCTCACACTCGAGGCTTTACATTTTTATAAATCGTAAAAATTGATACAAGGATCGTACAATCGTAATTGGACTCAATAAATCGTAAAAATTACGCCCAAATCGTAAATGTTGGCATCTCTGCCAGCCCAATGGTTGGTTGTCTTACAAACTGTCAGTATCTTTATCCAAGGGTGCAACAATTTTCAAAAATACCAAACATTTTCGAGGATGCTTTCCTTTATTGGTTAAATCTTTAAAATCCGGAGGATCGCAACATTGCGATTTGTAAAAATCTGAAAAAGCTATTTCCAGGGTGGAATTTAAATTCCAAGGTTTCCAGGAGGGAAAATGCCATCACAATTTTTCTAGGATTTTCAAAATAATTCAGGGGTATGGATTGGGCAGTTTTGAAAAATCCACTTTTGCT
Organism: Zoroaster sp. YZ-2022; assembly: GCA_029582265.1. NCBI lineage: Eukaryota > Metazoa > Echinodermata > Asteroidea > Forcipulatida > Zoroasteridae > Zoroaster > Zoroaster sp. YZ-2022. The sequence goes on along the minus strand of CM055818.1, from coordinate 46,937,880 downwards.
AGGGGGATTGGAGCCGCTGTTGTGAACAGCGCTGGGGTGAAATCTATAGTTCTGAGCATTTGCTTTGCTTTCCTTTATTGCTTAAATCTTTAAAATCCGGAGGATCGCAACATTGCGATTTGTAAAAATCTGAAAATCCAGAAATATCCGGAAAAATCCAGACAAATCACGACCCTTTTAATTGAAGCAAGCTGTTTCCACAGTGGAATTTAAATTCCCAAGGTTTCCAGGAGGAAACCATCGACTGGCTAACTCACCCAGCTGCAGTGCTCCCTTGATCTGCTCCAATCCCGACCGCCTCTCGGCCTCATTCCTGAACCGCCTCCTGATGACTGGGAAGACCTTACTCTCCCAGGCCTTGACGAGGAGGGCGTGGAAGTCCTCCTGGGCCTCCTGGTCTCCATCCTCTTCATCATCCTTGGTGTCATCCTGGGAGCCGCCCAGGATGCGGACGTCTGCGCCCATGGTGGTGAAGTTGTTGTAGCTCTGGCGGAGCTTGTAGTTGACTGATTCGTCGGTGTCGTATTCTGGAAGGTCAGAAACAACAAGAGGGTGATCAGTTTGGTACCTTGGTAAGTATAGATAATGTGGCATCACTTGTTCAGAGTTGGAGCTCCTTGCCAGATGAGTTGAAGGACGCACGTATGATCTATCATTCTTCAAACTCCATCTAAAGACACATCTTTTTAATCTTTCCTTCAACTAAACACAGTGACTTTACCTTGACTTTACTTTCTGCGGTCATTACAAATGCTTTGTAATTATAATTATTATTATTATAAAGAAGGAGTTGCAACAACTGTGCATGAAGTTCTGTGCATGAAGTTTTGTGTTTGAATTTTCTGTGTGCACTAGAGTGCTAACCGTCCATGTTTGGCCCTCATTTTGGTATGTCTCATGTCATAACTCTCTCAATAAATGGTTCTGCACTTGTTTACACAAGTGCATCCTCTATCAAAATTTGACAAGAAAAGTTTTTATAAATTAAAAAAAAATACAACCTAGGGCCAATTTAACATTGTTAAAACCAAAATTGTTTCCACTGCAGAGTGAATTTAGGGAGGAGGGCCAAAGTTATGGTACAGCCAAGCCTTTGCGAAACCCACCCAGGCCCAGGCTTGGCCCAGGCTTTGCCCAGGCCTATGGGCCTATATAATCCCCTATCTGAGCACAAAAGACCCTTTACTAATGAATAGATCTCAAATAGTTCTTACTGTTAACACAGACTGGACTGACACCTCAGTTGTCTTTTGTTCACAACTGAAGCCATTATAAGGAGCTCTACTTGGCCCTCCAGAAGCCCAGGTTTTGTTGATCGATAGGTACTGTATTGTTACAGGATTAGGACTCACAAAAGACAGACTAGTACGCCAGGTAGCCTGGGCCAGGCTTCTCAAAGGCTTGGCTGTACTATGACTTTGGCCCTCCTCCCATACCTGTCACAGCTTTTGGAGATGTGATCTGTCGACATGGCGGCCCAGATGGCAAGTTATCTCCGAGAGTCTCCATCGGTGGCACGTCAACGTTCGCAGCCGCTCCCTCGTTGCTGCTCTCATCCAGGGAGTGGAAGGGCAAGATGCTGAAGTTGGCTGCTATCTCCTCCTTGGGATCGATGGCTTCCACTGCCGCATCATGATGCTGTCTACCCTCGGCGTGGCAGAAGGGACGGGCGCCGAAGTTGGCACGGACTCTGGTGTTCTGTAACAGACAGGGAATTATGTGAAATTATAACGTGTCTGGTATAAATTATAAAAAGAACTGTGAATCTTTCGTTGAAAAGATCGTCTTTGTTTAAATAACAATAAAGGTATTTTTTTTAAATAAAACTGATCTTGTTGTTCCTGGGAAAACAACTTTTTTCCTTTATTTCCATTAAAACAACCTTTAATTTATCATTCCATATGAAAAGTGAAGTGTGAAACATGTTTACAAAATAAGAAAAAAGAAAAAGTTAATCAAAATATAAATATAAAAAAAATAAAAAAATAGACGGTTATTGGTGCCTTCATGTTTCAACCATAGCTGAATCTATCAAAATCTCTGCTACTGTCAAAATACAAGGCCACTTACCACCACTTTTACAATTATAAGACAAAAATCCTTTGGACAGTATGCACTTTGAAAAAAGCTTATTATTCAATTACTTTAAACAACTTATTAGACAGCACTAACCCTCTTCTGCACGTGGACAACTGGCCACATCCCTCCAGCCACTCCGTCGAGAGTAGCCGACAGCCTGCGCCCATTGTAAGTCAAGAAGACACGCCCCTTGGCCTGCTGACCGTGGGCGTGGCCACCACCGTCTCCATCCCGCTCCCAGCCAATGCCAGCGACGTCTCCGACGTTGAGAGTGACGTCCAGTCGTAGGCTCTTCCACTGTAGGAGGCTGGCACCGCTGTAGTGTACACCACGGCCGCTGCTGTTATTTGGAATAATGTACAGAATGAAACATTACTAGGAAATTGTTACCAAAAGCATAAAACGGAAGGTACAACATTTGTAATTACCAGATTATCAAATTTACAAATTATTATCTTAAAACTTACTTATATTGTATGTTTGTGTACGAATCAATCGTTCAGAGAAATCATTTTGTCTAAAGTACTTTTTTCTTTGAGAAAACAGGAACACCATGTCAAATTTACAAAAAGTTGTCTTCTGGTGACTTTTTTAAAACATAAAAACATGTTTTTAGACATTTTCTCAAAAAAGCCAACTGCAATTGTTAAGGCCAACAAAAAAAGTCTCCGGTTTCTGGTCAAAGGTCACCTTCAAAATCGGTGCAGTCACACATATATTTATTTATTTTTGCCAACCAGTGAAATACGTGATACATGTACAGGTAAACGTGGTTACCGGAACCCAAATTTCCCATACACAAAGTATGGTGACTAACGGAGGCCTCACAAATCGGGCAAAAGTTCATACTGCTATGTGAAAAAGTCGTCTGAAACACAGTGCGGCAGAATTCCAATCGATCCAGCAATTTTGGCTGCAATTGGTCATTGTTACATAAGAAAAAAGAAAAAAAGAAAACTAAAAATGCAGACACACAGGTCTGAGGCGACGCACACGGAGACTAAAAACCAGAGACTTTTTGTTTTTTTGCCAAAGGGTTTTATGAAATTAATATGATATTCTAAACATAAACTTTTTGTTCTTCTTTGTATACAATTTCTTACTTGTGGAAGAGTACGGTGCCCACAGGATTAGTCCACGCACCCTCTTTCTTCTCAGTGCTGGGGGCAAACCCGAAGGACACAGAGGGACCGCTCTCGTCGACAGAATCTCCATTAGAACAGATCTCTAACTCCCAGTAGAAGGATGGTGCCTGTTGGAAGAAATATGGTTTCCCCGATAATAAACAAGATGCTCTGTCAAGAGATCCATCCCCCCCCCCCATCCACAGTTTGTTTCTATCTCCCCCATTCGATCTAAACCCTATGATGCGGTCATTAACTTGCAACAAATTTGCAAAAGGATATTTTTTATCAATAATGTTCAAATGCAACAACTGACAGACACATTTTTTTATTAACCCTAACTCCCTAGGCCCATATGCTTACACATAACCCGAATCCTTCCTAACTCCCTAGGCCCATATGCTTACACATAACCCGAATCCTCCCTAACTCCCTAGGCCCATATGCTTACACATAACCTGAATCCTTCCTAACTCCCTAGGCCCATTTGCTTCCACATAACCTGAATCCTTCCTAACTCCCTAGGCCCATTTGCTTACACATAACCTGAATCCTCCAAAATCCTTCAGTAGTAAAGCAAGCACATGACATGTATGCACACATGTGTTTCTAATCTGTGATACATGTACATGGCCAGGGACCCTCCCTGCATGCATGGAGCAATAAACAGTGTCCACTGACCCAAGCACTGACCTTGCAATCACTACAACAAACATGGATGTACATGTACCATGGAAAGGCAAGTGTACCTAATAACCTCAATCCTCCAAAATTCTTCACTTAAGCAAAGAGCATGTAGCATGTAAACCTCAATCTTTTAAAATCCTTCACTTTAGCAAAGAGGATTTGGGAAGGTTAATGGGTTAATGGGCTGTACTCACTTGGTTCGGTACAGGCTGAGTGGCGTAACACATAACACCTCTAGGTAATCCACTCCCTGCATTGGCGTCACCGAGGAACGTCACAGCCGTCTGGTTATGGGAGAAGAGGCAGGCACGGGGTGGTGGGAAGCTACGGCTGGGATTCCAGCCGATGTCTTGGGACTGTAAGACGCAAAGTCAGAATTCGATTCAGTTAAGATTCTTTACCTGGGAGAAATGTTGTAGTTTTACTGAGCAGAGACATTTTATTGGCTGCTTAGTTTTTCCTCAAATGGCATAAAACCTGTAAATGGACTTTTTCCACAGTTGGAAATTTTTTTTCTTCTGCCAACAGGGAAATACGTGATACATGTACACGCGGGGAGCAAATTTCCCATATACAAAGTATGGTGGCTAAGAGAGGCCTCACAAATCTGGCAAATATTCATACCCCTATGTGAAAAAGTCGTTTAAAACACAGCATGGCAGAATTCCAAATGATCCAGCAATTTTGGCTGCAAATGGACATAGTTTCATAGAAAAAAAATTAAAAGAAAAAAGAAAATTAAAAATGCCGCCGGCGTGGGTCTGAGGCGACACGCACGGAGACCAGAAACCAGAGATTTTTTTGTTTTGGCCTTACCAGCAATTTCATGCAATTTTTAAAATTCTTTTTCTTATCTGTTGCCGTATCCATGAAGAAAGGAAAACAAATAATTTAAAATGAGATACTTCACAAAATAATTGTTAAAATCGAGATTAAATGATTTTTAAGTGCCTCAGTTAATATACGAGTAGTAAAACTAGTGTAAAAAAAAATGCTTGTGGGAAATATTTGGCAAATTGTGTCATTTCAAAGAAGTTACTTTCTACAATGAAAATAAAAACTTTTAAGATAAAACAAGGTATTAAAATTAATTAACATTAAAATTATATGAAAATTTTGAATCAAGGGAGGGGGATAATGACTTATTTCACGGGAATAAAAGAGACACTGACGACATACCATCCGTGACAATGTCTTAGCTGGTGGTGGTGGGGGTCGAGCACAGTCTCTGTACAGCATACGAAGACGCTGACACTGAGCCTCGACCACAGACACTCTCTCCCCTGGAAACAGACACAAAATATCATTTTAATCGGGAAACACACAAATTCTTGACCAACTTGTCAATGCAAAAACCATATCGTGGGAGATGGGACTACTGAAAAATATCAATCTTGCGCCTGATTCCCTTCGTGCCTTTTTAAAAATAAATGTTGAGTGTATTATTTTTCAAAATTTTGTAATTTTTTTTTAAAATTTCTTGTTAGTTTGAGGGGTTGGGTATCTCTTAAACATGTAACCACTGTATCCTTGCAAAACACTGAAAATATAAGACATGCTCTTTAATTTCAGGATTTGGTTTGGTTGCTTGTCTTAATTCAAACGTATAGCCAGCACCAAAATTTCTCCACTTCACTTGACCATACCTGAGCTGCACTGCTGCGCCAGTGATTTGAGGACTTCAACAGGGTGTGAGGACTGCTTGACAAACTCAGTGGCAAACGACGGCTCTCTCATGTGTAACGACAGCACGGCACATGCCCTGGAAATGCAGAAACAAATTATTAGAGTAGTTTCTGTTATTTACTTTGTATTCCTTCCTCAACACATCTTCTCTCTAACATTGGCGGATCAGGGGAGGAGGGGCGGGCAAAGGGGTGTTCTACTTTTTTTTCTCGCTTTTCTGGAAGTGTGCTCCCACATTTTTGTTGTATGTTACCCGCCCTTTATCAAGATCCTGGATCCACACCTGCTGTCCAATGTGACAGGAAATCTCTTCTTAATTTGGGTGATTCTTGCTTGAGGTAAAACATATGCAGGTGAGAAACCCTACTGAAAGAAAACTTGGAAGCAGTCATTTTCATTTTTAGGGGCATAATTGCTTTTATGAAAAATGTACAAACTTTCACACTAATTATTACTGAAACATTGAAATTTGTTTCAGTTTTAATTTATTAATTCTACTGAGGCACAAAAAAATGGCAATAAAAATAAACACATGTAACATACTTGAATATTACTACCATTTTAACTTCTGAGTTTAATACCAAAATGAGTAGATTTATCATTCAACAAATAAAAAATGATTTTTTTTTTCCAAAAAAGAGAGAAATTTTATGAATAAATCTTACCTTGATCTGATCTCTGCCAGTACCCTACAGGTTGCCATGGCCAGGCAGCTTCCATCACCTACTGCAGGTAATGCCGCTGTGAGAGGGGACATTCCTCTCTCATTCCTTGGTAATAAGAGGCTATGTAAGGCTGACACCACACGCTCTGTCATGGATAATTGCTGGAGTGGAATGGTCTGGGAGAGGATGCAGAAAAAAGAAGACATTTTGAGTCATTTTAGACCATATTATAATGTTGATTACACCAATGTACCAGTATGACAACTAAATAGGGCACTGGGTGGCCATATTAGAAAACACTAAACTAGCCTGCTCATATGTGTGATATAATTCCAATGCCTATTTCGCACATGCTGGCTCCAACGATCATCAGAAGCCCACTTGAAATGCATTGACAACCCTTTTCTTTAAGGATTTACGCAAAACATTAGAAAGCTTGCGACTTGTATTTAATGTATGTGTTGTAAAGACTCAAAATCTTATTAACCCTAACCCTCCAAAATCCTCTTTGCCAAAGTGAAGGATTTTGAAGGATTGAGGTTATTAGGCATACTTGCCTTTCCATGGTACATGTACATCCATGTTTGTTGTAGTGATTGCAAGGTCAGTGCTTGGGTCAGTGGACACCATTTATTGCTCCATGCATGCAGGGAGGGTCCCTGGCCATAATAATAATAATAATAATAATAATGTGTGGACTTATATAGCGCAGGTATCCACCAACTGAGTGGTGCTCAAGGTGCATTATATTATTACCCCTGCTCATAAGGCTCATAAATCATTCCTGAAACCATCTCAGCTCCCTGGGGAGTATACAGCTCAATTGCTGCCATTACAGCGCATATAGGGCTAATCAACCAACTCTGCCCTCACAGGTACCCATTTAACCCCTGGGTGGAGAGAAGCAATTATGATTAAGTGTTTTGCTCAAGGACACAAGTGTCACGGCTGGGATTCGAACCCACATTCTGCTGTTAACACCAGAACTTGAGTCCGGTAAGCTAGACCGCTCGGCCACGACACATGTACATGTATCACAGATTAGAAACACATGTGTGCATACATGTCATGTGCTTGCTTTACTCCTGAAGGATTTTGGAGGATTCAGGTTATGTGTAAGCAAATGGGCTTAGGGAGTTAGGAAGGATTCAGGTTATGTGTAAGCAAATGGGCCTAGGGAGTTAATAAAGTCAATTTCTGCCTGAAGAATCGCTGTTGAACATTGCAATCAATGAATTGAGGTTAAATTACACACAACGGTATGCCAGCTTTGGAACCGGAAGTAGCGAAAAGAATGCGTGTACTACCAATGATATATACATCGGCGTAGGGCAAACATCAAAAATCAATTAAATTTATAAACTTGTGACTTATATTAATTTGCTAACTTAACATTAACTTGCTAACTTATTTAGTAAAATTACTTATTTAGTAATATTTGACCTGTTGCCGTTTATGACTTAGCCATGACCCTAAGACAGCCAATATAGAAATTTGTTTTTCCACGCATTGAGCGTTTAATTTGAAGTTACCGATTGGACATTGTTTCATTAGCTGCATTCAAGCAATTGTGGCGCAATAGGTCAAATGTACTTCCTATGTACGAGGAAAATGACAAACGTACTGATTAAGACAAAAATTCACGCAGAATAAACATCTTTGATATTTACATCTTTAACATTTTTAAAGGTCCTATGAATTAGAAATTTTTTCCAGTGTAAACTATAAAATATGCACACATTAACCTCTAAATGCAATTTAAAAAAAATGTATTGGAGATTTACATCGCAAAAAAATAAAAAAATAAAAATTTGGGATGAACCCGCGCCCCTAAAAGGGGACAAATTTGTGACGTAGACCTAGGAACATGCTGTTTGTTGGCGCGCATAGAGAGATACATATGAATGATACAACGTGCAAACTTATGTAACTGTTTTTGTTGTTATGCCGCCAAGGTGTATTGTTGCTGACTGCAGCAACACTTCTAAAGATGGTGTCAGTCTGCACAGATTCCCATCAGATCCAAAATATCAATGAATTTGTTTGGACGGCTGCAGTGAAGCATACCAGAGCATAATGGTCAGGAATGTGCATTGTCAATGTCCTTTGTCATTTGGTGCCTAGGTCTACGTCACGAAAAGCGATATCAAAATGGACAACACAAATTTTGGGGACAAATTAAATTGTTATAACTCATGACAAACTTATAAAAAATAGTAAGTATTATGTTTTATTAATACAAAACCATATATTAAGCCCCAAAAATGTAGTGTGAAAAATTACCATTTCATAGGACCTTTAAGTCCCAACTGAATTGGTACTCTGTTAAGATTAAACACACAGCACCAACCTGACTGCTCGGCGGTTGTAGCCTAGACAGAGGCACCTCCAGTGTGTTATTGGCTCTAGGGATACACATATCCTTGGTGATGTTGAATTCCACTGTAGCCACGGACTGAGGCTCCGATATGCTAATGACATGACCCAAGAGGGGTCGTGACCCTTCACCTGTGACCTGAGTGCAAAGACAATTAATGATTAGGTTAATAGTTCTATTACAATATCTATGAAATGTGGAGATTCTCTTAAGAGCTTTATAATGGTCCTAAACGTACGGTGTTGTATTTGTTTAAACCAGTAAGTTATAAACATTTGTACAATATTTTATTTAAATTTTGTTTTATTTTACTTGTCAAGGAGTTGTACCTGGATCTTTGGATCTGGATTGATTATACTCCGTAAAAGCGGTAAATCCGCATCACTACAGAGTGTTGACTTGACCGACTAGTTTGTGTTGTGGGTTGTGGTTTCCTTCAGGTGTTTAGCAAGTCCGGTTTTGAAGCTGGTTAGCTTTGTTTGATCGAGTAAATTTTAGTTGTCCATGGAAAAAAACTAAATTCAAGAATTTTGGTCTTTGTTTGCGGTCTAATTACTAATTACTACTCAGAACTAATTACTACTCAATTGAGAATTTCACATGGTGTCACCGCAATTAGTCTTACAGTCTTACTTAGACTTCTTGCAAATGAATAAAAATTTACTGCTTTCCAAATAATTATGCAGGGCATATTTCATATGTTATCAAAGACCTTTTTGTTGTAGATCATTATATAGTGTTATTCACAATTAGAAAATAATTTGCAGAGCAACCCCCCCCCCAAAAAAAAAAATAAATAAAAGGAAAAAGGATTAGCTCCGTTGCATAGCACAGAAATGCTTATCCCGCAATAGTCAATTTCTCCGACATTCCAATTAAAAATTCTTAACCAAAAACGAAGACTTTTGAAAAGAATGGAAACCAATAGCCATAGCAACTAACCTGAACTTTGGAGCCGACCTTCACGCTCTCCTTGAAGCCGCCCAGGGCACAGAATACTGCCACCACTTGGCGACATATGGACATGAGTCTGGTCACGGACTCACCCTGGAACTGTGTGTTCAGCAGGGCTATGTGGCTAGCTTGATGGGAGGTCAGCTGCGAGACGAGGGTCAGCGCGTGGGAGAGCACCTAAAGAAAAAGATTTGAAAAGTTGTTTTCATTTCTACATAAAGATTTATAAACTTGTTTAAGGGGGACTTGCCCGTGAATAGGCGAGGTAAAACATGGTGATTTCAGATTTACTCACTCGTTCCACAGCAGATGCCCAGATGAGGGCGGTGTGTGTCTCTGGTGCTGTCAAAAGACTGTGGAGAAGTGCGATGACCTCCGACGCCATGCTGTTGGCAACATGGCCGCTGATAAATGGTCTCACTGGATCAGTTCTGAAATTGGTAAATGAAAATTAAGTGATTTTGAATAAAAGCTTTGTTTTAATTAAAAACATGTAATTATTCTCATATTAAAATAACCTGTTTTTATACAGGAAAAATTTTAAAGAAATTTATCAAAATTACACCAACCAGCCTTGTGTCCAATTTCATAACTACCTTCCAAAACAACTGTTTATATTGTTGTAATAACATTTGCCCCTCCTTCTATCCCACGGCAATAGAAGTTTTCGATGTGTATACTCATAAATAAAACTTTCACAACACGTTAAACTGATGAAAAAGACTTTGGCCCCTTTCCTATCTCAAGCAATGGGAGTTTTGATGTATTTACTCATAAAACATTCATTCACAGGATTCTTTTCCAAGAATGTTGATATCAACACTATGTTAGCAATTGACTTCAAATAACATTAACCCTAACTTTCCCAAATCCTCCCAAATCCTCCAAAATTCTTCTCCTGGTTTTGCCTGATTTTGATGGATTCAGTACTCCAGTGCCCAGTGAATAGAGCATGTAGCCATGTGTACCAAATCCATTAAACTCCACCGGCTGCTTTTGTTGGATTCAGGACTGTGTATAGCCAAGCCATGGACGCTTTGCATTTGCCACTGTACCAATTCCATCAAAGTCCAACAATTGGGGTACCTTTTTACTGCATGTTGACGGATTTTGGCAGATTTGGGATAGTTTCAAGCCAAAATGCCTCAGGAGTTAGGTTTAATGTACACTTCTTATAGCTAACCCACCTTCACAAAAAAATAACAAGACTCCTCCCCCTAAAGACATATTACCATATCAACCCTTACCTCGCCAGCTCAGCATTCTTCTCTCTACACACGACCTCTGTCACTACTTTCTTCTTCTCCTTGCCATTCTCATTGGTTGATTCACCGTTATTCTCTATGGGGGGTCCAGTGCTGACGACGAGACCCCCTTGGGCCCACTTGGCAGCTTTCCGGATCGCTGCGTTGGCATCTTCAGTGAAGACTTCTGCTTTGCCATACTACAGAGAAAGATACCGAAATTAAGTTTTGTCAAATGTGGAAAAAGCAGAAATTAAGTTTTGTCAAATGAGGAAAATACAAAAAGTAAGTTTTGTCAAATGAAAAAAAATTCAGAAATTAAGTTTTGTCAAATGAGGAATATGGAAAAACTAAGGTTTTTTTAATTTGGATAACACAGAAATTACATTTTGTCAAATGAGGGAATGCAGAAATAACATTTTGTCAAACGAAAAATAATGTGGAAATCAGGTTTTGTCAAATGAGGAAAATGAGGAAAATGAAGAAATTACATTTTGTATTGTCAAATGCTACAAAAACTAATCTATTTTCCTTCAATATTAAGTAATACTTATTGCGGTGCCACAATGTGAAATTCTCTATTGAATAGTAATTAGTTACAACTCAACGTTTCGATCAGTATGCTGATCGTCTTCAGGAGAAATATTTCAAATTGTCAACTAACTATACATTGTACTTATCACAAAACCTTTGGGTTTTCAGTTCAAGCCAAATCATAGACTTAGAACATGTTTTGGGTTGGGGGGGGGGTCTGTGGGGGTATTGTTTGGGGGGGTAGAGGCAATGTTATAATTAACAGGTTTTGGTGTTACTTATTCAAAGAAGACAATCTGATAGAGACTAACCTTTGTCATTTCTCTGTCCATTCGTACGACTCTCTCCATGTTGGCTCCACTGCCGAGTCTGAACGGCCTGCCATCAGAACTGGTGATTGCAAATTGAAATCAACCCGCATGGAATTAATCTTACATGGATTTAACCCCCAAAAAATGAAGCACAGTGATTCATAATGATTCTGAGAAACAGCAAGAGCAATTAGTAGTGAAGTACAGTACAACACCGTTACAATGTACACTGCTATAACAAACAAGATGCAAATGAGCAGATGCAGAGTCGCAAAACACACACTTTATTGGCACATACACAGTCAATTATTGTATAAAAAAAGTTCTCGTGCACATGGCAAATCCATTTTGAGGCCTTGGGCGTCAGTCTGTGGACTACAATGACATGATTGGCCCAAATCCATTGTTCTTGGAGTGCTGTGCCATGGACTAGGTTATTACACAGATGGCACACTTCATGTAGGTAACAGACTTCTTTATAAAAACCCAAGATCGTACCTTAGAAGTGGTTGAATGACCTCGTGAGATGACTGGTCCTCCCTCTTGTGAATGAACACGGAGATGCGGCCATCATGGGCTTCAGACTCCTCACCCTTATCTCGGTCACCATTAGAGGGCGCTACAGCCTGCGTGCCATCTGCGTTTACGGAGACGGGAACGTCTGAAGACGCTGTGGTCTGACAGCCTGGGAAATCAATGAGATGGAGAAAAAAAAAGTAAGTTTGACGTAGTTGGAGCCAGAATTTCTGTGCAAATGAATGATAAACTGCTTCTGTCACTTTTATGTTTCAGACAAGGTACCTACCTGGCACTACGTAATCCCCCAGTTTAGCAAGCAGCAAGCTGGCAATCTTTGCCGGTGGATCGCTCAGCTGCCCCTCACCTTCACCCTCAATCTCCCCATCCGCCCCTCTCAACAGAGTGGACACTTCCTGGCCCCAATAGGGCAGCTGCACACTGGCACAGTCCTCTGCGCTCATGAGGGGGAGTGCAACACGGCACAGCTGGAGGATGATCAGGACGAGTTTCGGGGAGGGTCGCTGATCCAGGAGTAAGGAGAGTAGCTTGGAGACGCAGGCAGGCTGGCTGAGGATGGCCTTACCCATGCGGCTCCTGAAATGTAATATTTGATAATTAAAACCCTCCTGCAATCAGTGCAATTTTTGAAACAACCCATTCAGGCCACTCCAAGCCATTAGCTGTTGCCAGTGGCCTCCTATGGTTACCCTTCTGTGCACTGTCACACTCCTGAGATTGCAGGGTAAGATGGTCTCTCATTGATACATTGTAGGCCATACTAATATGTTCAAACATTTACAGTGGCCTTGGGTGGTGGCACACAGTTGATTTTGTAAGATTACTTGGAAAGGACAGCAGGCTTGTACACGTATGTACTGAAGGTTGCTCAAGAACAGAATTTAGTGGTTGGGAGTGGCTTCAATGTGTTAATACCGGACAAATAAGAATGATACCACCATGTGACCAAAAGTTTAGTCTGATATTCCAACTGCTCAGAATACGCCAATCCAGTTATGACCATACTTCCAGTTATGACTACCCTTAAGCAGTGCTGAAAAACTAGTAACTACACTGCATAGAAGCAAAGCACTCAACTGACGTTGTAGCAGTTGCCATGGAAAGAACCAATTCTATTGGTTAATCCATGTCTATGTGATTGAAAGTCCGGATCGGTGTGTAAGCAAGTTCGGTATTTCGACTGCACATGGACATGCCACTTGGAAAATAATTTGTGCAAATGCGTCAAACTGGTACACAGGCATTTAATAAACTGAGTGCACAGAATTGGTTGAAGAAACGCTTGACTACATGTATGTTTAAAAAACGAAAGCATGGCAGTGTAGTGTAAAGCCTTTTCCATTTGACCTTGATTGGAGATACCGAACTCACTTTTATAAGCTTGTTAAAAGGTCCGCAAAAATAAAATCATGGGGATTAAATAAAAATATACCTATATTGTTCATAACTCTTAAGTTTTTACTGAAAGCATCTTATTTTGAACATGAGGCCAAAAAAGTCTCCGGTTTCTGGTCATCGGTCGGTTTCTGGTCATCGGTCGGTTTCTGGTCATCAGTCGGTTTCTGGTCATCGGTCGGTTTCTGGTCATCGGTCGGTTTCTGGTCATCGGTCGGTTTCTGGTCATCGGTCAGTTTCTGGTCATCGGTCGGTTTCTGGTCATCGGTCGGTTTCTGGTCATCGGTCGGTTTCTGGTCATCGGTCGGTTTCTGGTCATCAGTCGGTTTCTGGTCATCGGTCGGTTTCTGGTCATCAGTCGGTTTCTGGTCATCGGTCGGTTTCTGGTCATCGGTCGGTTTCTGGTCATCGGTCGGCTTCAAAATCAGTGAAAATACATGATACACTGTATACGTGGGGACTAAATTTCCCATATGCAATGGCAAAGAGAGGCCTCACAAATCGGGCAAACGTTCATACCCCTATGTGAAAAAAGTCATTTGAAACACAGCACGGCAGAATTACAATCGATCCCGCAATTTTGGCTGCAATTGGATATCGTTTCATGGCAAAAAAAAATAATAATAAAAAAATAAAAAATGCGATGCGCGGTTCTGAGGCAATGCACGCGAAGACCAGAAACCAGAGTCTTTGGGGGGGGGGGGGGGGGGGAGACTTGAAGCTGAACAATTCCTATTTGATTTAAGGAAGAAAAAGAAAACCCAAGTACCTTGAAAGTTCGTTCAGCAGACTCAGGACCTCCTGTAATGCCTCACTGCCGGCTGCCTCGTTCCCGCTGGACTCTGTGGCTCGAGCCAGATGATTGGTCAGCAGGCTGGACACCTGACGGGCCAGGCCAGCATAGCCCAACGCATCGTGGGATGTCTCGTCTGCTTCCCACGAGACACAGCGACTGGCAAGTACCTACAGATTTATGTTAAAAATGGATGTTTTATTATTTGTAGAAAGAAATATAAATGCCAAAGGGTTACTTGTACTTCAACGATTGTGGGAAATCTGTAGGTAATGTGCAATAGACTACCAGGAAATACCCATAGTATAACTGTACAAATAAATCATGGATGCGGACCTTATCTACCACAGATATGTGACCAAATCCTACAAATTGCATCTTGTTTTCTCTGTTATATTATTCTGATATACTCCACATTGTACATATCATTAATTTGTCCATTTATAATGTATCTGGAGAATGGAAATAGTTGTAATATTGAATTGAATTGAGTCTTAAGATCACTCTACGCTACCTGAAATCCAGCCCAGGCTAAGGCAGAGACTCGTTGCTTAGTGGTCTGTGATTCGGACGATCCCCCTGCACTGCTGCTGTTACCGCCTGACCCTAGACTGCACAGCTGATCAAGGACCTGGACCAGACCGCTGTCAACTAGACACTGTTCCTCTCTCCTATGAACAAGAATAAATTAATGACAAATACAACACAACAGTACACAAGTGTGCCACTCGTGTACTAACCTAGCCCACGGCGTAGTACTCCAAGAACAATGGATTTGGCCCATTTGTGATGTTTTATTCCACAAACTGACATGCAAGGTCTCAAAAAGAAGCAGCGCAGATTTACCCGGCGTGTGAAAGAATTGTACCTGGCGCGAACACCTTAGTGTTCAGCATGTTATCCCCATAGCTGATGGTTTGTCTGCGTCTAGTTTAAGATTGTATCTAGTTCTCTAGAAACTAGCTTCTTGTGGAAATACCTATCCCATGGTGCCCCACGGCAGGCCAGGCACTGGGAGCAAAATGTGTAACCAAGCTCATTGTGTGTGCGTACGTTTGGAGTACAATGCCGTGGTATGGGATTACAGCAGGCTGGCACACTTCATTTAGGTAATAGACTTCTGGTCTTATGCCCCGACATAACAAACTGAATGTCGCCCTCGCTCAGAGACAAAAGAAAGTCACTCATTGGGTTCATTGTATGCAACGCAGTGCGTATGCGTGTATGCGCATTTGATCGCGTGTACGTGCAGTAAACATACATGAGCCAATGAGTGGCATTCATTTGCCTCTGAACGAGGGCGCATTTCAATGGGATAAGGTCATTCAGCACAAAGTGATGTTGGCTACAAGAACAAATTGAACTGAGATGTTGAGACATTGACAAAACATTCTGGAGAAAATGATCAGAAATATAGTTTACGAAAGTAAAGGAAGCCTGATTTTGTCTTCTGTAACTTAAAGTGATTGATGTATCTTTTGTCGGAGGGCTCTATTTTACGAGCTTGGCCTTATTTCGCATTTCTTCAAGAGTTAATTTAGGGGTACAGCCAACATTCAAAATGTTTTGAAGATTTATACATAAAGGCCCTCATATTTAGGGTTTTACATTATGAAGAGTCACAAAATACATTTTTTTTCTTGCAAAAAATGAACACAGGAAAAAATATGACAATCAAAAGGGGGGGGGAAAGGAAGCCGTGCCGTGCAAGCCCAACCTCTGCATCACAGAAAAGATTCGGTAATCTAACCCCATCTTACCTAGTGTAGGGAATCGTGCAGAGTAACCCTATACTGTTTGCACATGCCACAGGGTGGGCACCAGCCAAGGTCACCACAGAGGTCATCGTTTCGGCAAAAGTCTGCTGTACGTCATCCACCATACCACCGCATGCCAGCTCATCAATTCTGGGGAAAATAATTAACGAAAACCATTAACTTTTCTTTCGCTAGAATCTCAAAGCTCTAAAACGATGGCTTTTGACTACGACCATGGCTAGATCACTGCAAACGCCTATACATGTACATGTACGTCCACATTGCTACTGCAGCCAATGGCCACGTCTATAGCCAAAAACGCCCAATTTTACAAATTGAAATACCATAATTCTTATTTTATCTAATCTGAAAACCAAAATCATACTGAACTCAGCAACTTATTAAATGTTATTTTTCATGCAAACAGAACTAAGCCCCATCCATTCACCTGGGTCCATTTTGTATGACAGCCGTCACAGCGGCTAGTAGATGCATGGCTCCGCCCACTTTGCTAGCGGCCAGCAGCAGCTGTTTGATGTGGATGAGGGCCTGCTTGCGAGTGTTTCCTCGCCGCCATCGCACTCTGGCTGCAAACAGGAAGCTCTCCAGAGACACCTGAAACGGTCAGACATTCACAGTTTAGCACAGCCATCTGAAAACCCTGTCACTCAATTATCAAACACAATTATCAAACAAATGCCATTTTGGAATTTCTAACCAAGAAAGTCCATAAGACACAAAATGAGGAACCTCAACTCAAATGGCAATTTTGTCCAGGAAATGTGACAAAGACAGATGTAATACGGTAGGACAGTAAGAAGTAGTCATTGAGATATCTTTGTGAAAACAAAAACATCAGCACAAATAAGTGGCCTGCTCCCACAAATTGGGGGGAAAATTGACATTTTTCAAAACTGAAGATGTTTGAATTTTTGAATTCTGCAGAAAAAGAGCTTTCAAACAGTACCGAACACATTTGGTGCACTGTTTTGATTTTTTAAAATACAAATTTCATTTGTAAGTCCATACCAGAAAATAGGTCACGTAAGAAATCTATGTAGGTAGAAAACAAGGATCCTTTATTTTCAACTGTATTATTTTATTTAATAAGAAAAAGACATGTTACACTGAAAATAGGTGTACTGCATTTATGTGGCTACCGGAAATACACTCACTTTTACAAAATTACAAAGTATACCTACTTTGCTAGTACAAATATAATTACTTTTTGTATGACTGCATAGATGTTGAACATTACAAATGACCCATACATTGTATATATTAAGAAATAAACATAAATAGAGAATTAGCTGTTGCAAACTGCTTGCCAACCTGTGGTGTAAATGCAAAATAAATGTTATTAGCCTTACGTTTCGAACCTAGCAGGTTCTTTCCCAAAGGGCTAGCAGGTTCTTTGAGAAAGAACCAGGTTCTTTGAGAAAGAACCGGCTAGGTTCAAAACGTAAGGCCAACAACATTTATTTTGCAATAAATAAACATGACAATTTTGCACTATAATTCCCTGAGGGTAAGAACTACTCACGGCTTGTTCAGGGTTGGTGCCGATGAATGAGAAGAGTTCATCTAGTAAGACTGCATGGGCTCTCTTGTCAGTCGGCTTGCCGTCGCTCTGAGCTAGGTCTTGAAGGAGAGATAACGGACATTTCCTCCTTGACTGCCATCTTGTCCTCAAAAAGGAAATCACAAATAAGATGTTTACAGAGAAGGAGTACACTGTACAGGATTGTCTTATAAATTATATCATGCCACATAAAAATATAAAAATGTCTGACATTCAGAGATAGTATACCCTTCTAGTAAAATGTCTGTATATGCATCCATATTTTTTAAGGGCCGAAGATGTATGTATGTATACGAATCAACCTGTGAAAGTTTCAACTTATTTCACTGTATTGTTAACAAGAAAATAGCGACAATGCATTCAGATTGTTTGAATTTATTTCAATGTGGAATTTCCGTCTTCAGATGACAGAAATTCATATTGAAACCATTGTTCTTACACGACATGATACGACTGGTTGTAACATGATACGACTGGTTGTAACTGGCACACTCTGTGTAGGTAATCTGCAGATTTCTGTATTTACATCAACTCAAAAAAGGTATTTCAGTGTAAGTGGAGGTTTCGCTGTTGGTTACGGTAAAATCAATGTGATTTGAAGCTTTGCACTGTGGATAGGATAAGACATGACGGGTAAAAACCATGTGTAATAATCTCTTCTTGAAAGAAGTGATGTGGTTCTGGAAAGAACCTGCAGAGAGGATAATTCTTGACTTTTCGAACAGTGTGCTCTGTCTATCATTAGGAGGTACAATACATATACGATCAAATATACATGATAATATATAAATAGCAAATTGAAAATATTATTTGTTTCTACCTGCTACTCTTGCTTGAGTCTTTGCTTTGTTCCTTCCCTCCTTCTAGCTCCATCGGCAGTGAAATGCTACGGGTGAAAGGTGGGCTAGGAGGGGGCCCTGACTGATCAATCACAAAACTTATGCCTGGCAACAAGAAGAAAGATTGAAGGGGTTTATTGGGGTTTTATACAGGGTTTATATGAGTTTGATTTTCGTTGGTATCATTATAAAGTGACATTATGGTTGGAAGATAGGTGAGCTAGACATTGGAACAAATTTATCTGTGACAAACCCTCTAAAAGGGAATATTAAGATTAAAATCTATTTAATAATTTATTTAATAATAATCATCATCATCATCGTCGTCATCGTCGTCATCATCGTCGTCATCATCGTCATCATCATCGTCGTCATCGTCATCATCGTCGTCATCGTCGTCATCATCGTCGTCATCGTCGTCGTCGTCGTCGTCATCATCATCATCGTCATCATCGTCATCATCGTCGTCATCGTCGTCATCGTCATCACTGATCGGCCAAGGCATGAGTGTTGGCAAGTACCCTCCACAATGACTTATCGATCATTATGGATGACAGATCTGCCATTTCAGCATCAAGGTTTTCGCATAACAGTTTGTTGTATGTTTTTCTTGGTAATAAAGAAAGTTTAATTTCTGCATTTATATCCCAATTCATCAAACCGTGATGGTGACAGATAAACCTTAGGTGAAAGATGGACTATGACAAATGACAAAGTGTTGCTTCCGTGCAACAAAATCGCATCCCACCACCATTTTCATAAATTAGAACAATTGGGTACACAAATGGCTACCTTTGACAATAGATCCTCAAACTCTCTAAATCTTATAAAATCTGGGTTGGCAATGAGGTTATTATCAAGTGATATGACCTCGTTGCTATGATGCAATGACATTACGTCAGTTATATATCCAGAATGCAATATGCAACAAGTTAGTTGGGAACTGAGCAATTAAATAATATCTCAAAACTATTTGGAAGTTGATTCTAGTTAACTGCCGTTCTTTGCAGGATATATCCGCTGTACGACAAAGCAGCACTTACAATTTGCACTCTTAATTACCTCTGGGCTCATTACTTGGATGCTGCGACACACTGCGATACAAGCTGCCAGGATGTGACTGGAAGTTCTCCGTTGCTATGGTGACATGCAGAAGTAGCTCCACCCTCTCCAAGATGGCCGTAACTAATGACCTTGTCTTGGGCATAGTCTGTTTAGGGTCCTCGCTGGGTGTCATGCTTGCTTCCTGCTCCAGTTTTTCTCTGTTCAAAATACACAAATATTTCACTTTACTAAACAAGTGCACAAAATTTATAGCAAAAATGCAGAAATACTTGTTCTAAATGACCATTAAAACCTTAACTCCTTGGCTATATTTTGGCTACGAATCTTCCTCAATCCACCAAGATCCAACACCATGCAGTAACACTACTGACCAACTGTATGTTGGGATACCCGGACCCATGTAAAGTATCCCTGTCTGGGCTATACAGTAGTCCATTAAAATCCAACACCGTGCAATAACACTACTACCACCCAACTGTTGGACTTAACTGGAATTGGGACACCCGGCCCCGTGCAAATTATCCCTGTCTGGGCTACACAGTACCGAGTCCATCAAAATCCAACACCATGCAGTAACACTACCACCCAACTGTTGGACTTAGATGGAATTGGGACACCCGGCCCCATGTAAAGTATCCTTATTCCTTGTCTAGGCTATACAGTACTTAGTCCATCAAAATACAACACAACTAGCTGCTGGAGTTTGATAGATTCAGGATTGTTTATAGGGTAAAATGCACTGATTATTACACAACCTAAAATGTTCTAATACTTAGCTATTTTAAACTGTATAAATGAAAATATTTATTTCAATGATCTGGTAGTAGTGAAAGTTACTAAATTATTATTACTGAGAAGTTTGATTTACCTGAGAAGTTTGACAGCATCCTCCTGGTCGGCTGATTCAAAGTCTACATCTTTGAGGTATGCTAACAATTCTAACTCTCGCATTTTGTTCTACAAAACAAAAATTTAATGATAAAATAAAAAGAACAAAATAATAATTATATTCCGAATTTTCACTTTTTCACTGGCAATTTAGTTTTTAATCGTACAATCTACCTATGACAGTGTCAACTTTTCGCATTGTTTTATTAACAAGACAATAATGAAAATGCATTCAGATTTTCTGTACGCATTCTAATGTGGAATCATTGGGAATTATTTCACTTTCATTTAAAATGACAGGATCTCAAACGAAATAATTATTAGGGGAGATTGATAGACTCATCTGGTTTAACACCATGTCAGATTTATATTAAAATTGGACCATTTATCTTAAATAATGATTTAGGTGAACATACAAATAACCAAATAAGCTAGAAGGAAATTTGTTAAGGAAGGGCATTTTGAGCATTGAAGCTACCTCTTGCTGATGATATAATGCAAAGAAAGACGACGCCGACTGCAGTGAACCACTTCTCATCTCATCCAAATCATGGTTCCACTTCTGCTCTAACTCCGCCAGAAGCTGAAGACAAATGTAACCAAAATCATGACGTTTTTGGGGGTCAGCGTTTATATTATTTGATAAATCTTCCACATGATTCAAAACATATGCAAAAGATGATTTTACAGAGCACTCGTACACCTTTCTAAGCCTATTAGCGTATTAACCCTCCTACTGATAGACCATTTGAAACCATTCAAAATTTCCACTTTCAAAAATGCCCATCGGTTTTGTACACACATGGTGATACCATTTGAACAGTGTTGGTAGCAAGCTTTACTACCATTCAAATCCATTCAAATGCATAGAGGGTCCATTGATTCACCACTTAGAAGCATCCAAACAAGGTTTTGTATTAGCTGTACTACCATTTGGAAAGATCCAAACAAGGTTTTGTATTAGCTGACCTACCATTCAAAACCATTTGGGGGAATCAATACTGTAACACAGTTATTTCACCATTCAAAACCACAAAAGCGAATGGTTTCAAATGGTGCATCAACTTGTATGAAAAAGGCACCAGAAGTAGGAGGGTTAATTACGTGGCTCACTTCTGAGCAGTTTGCTGGGCTCAATTTCATAGAGATGCAAAGAACAGAAATTTGCTGAGCAGAGAACATTTGTGCTTAGCAAAAATAGGTTACTCAGCCAAATTGCCACGTAATGTATACTACTCAATACAATTTAGGGAACACCGGAATAATCTCAGTTAAAGCAAGATCATTTATTTCAGATAAACACAATGTTTCACAGAATTGATGAGAAACAACTGCACAATGAAACAGATGATAAAGGATGCATGTAGTGATTACACATTTCATGACATGACTACTGAAAGAGAGAGCGGGTTGCAAATGAAAATCCCGGTTCATGGAACATTTTAAACCTATTTGATGTTAAAAATCCAGTACCCTAAGTTGTTTTGAGTAGTATATATAGACCTTATGCATATGATGTCACAAACTGAATATTGCCCTCATTCAGAGGCAAACGAAGATCACTCATTGGTTCATGTATGCACACTGTGCGTATACGCACGCACTGTGCGTATACGCACGCACAGCGCGCATACATGAACCAATGAGTGACCTTCTGTAGCCTCTGAATGAGGGCGATATAATAATAATAATAATGTGTGGATTTATATAGCGCACGTATCCACCAACTAAGTGGTGCTCAAGGCGCATTATATTATTATCCCTGCTCATAAGGCTCATAAATCATTCCTGAAACCATCTCAGCTCCCTGGGGAGTATACAGCTCAATTGCTGCCATTTCTAGCGCATATAGAGCAAACCAACTCTGCCTTCACAGGTACCCATTTAACCCCTGGGTGGAGAGAAGCAATTATGATTAAGTGTCTTGCTCAAGGACACAAGTGTCACGGCCGTGATTCGAACCCACATTATGTTGCTAACACCAGAACTTGAATCCGGTAAGCTAGACCGCTCGGCCACGACACCCCATATTCAGTTTGTGACATCATATGCATAAAGTCTATTGTTTCTAGCTGGTTCTCAGCCCAATTTTGCAGAAAAATTTTCCAAGCAATTTTTTTTCTGCTATAAAGGCAGCTCTATGAAATTGGCCCCTGGTAGTCAAACAAAAATGCCAAAAGAGTGCGCAAAGAGTTGTAACCTCCAGTTCTTTTCAGAACTAATTACTACTCAATTGAGAATTTTACATGGTGTCACCGCAATTAGTCTTACTTATCCTCCTCACCATGCAAAGCTACAAGTTTTACCTAAAAATGCCAATGTTATGTAATGTAGTGCTTTCTTCACTTTATTTCATCGTGGTAAAAGCCAGATTTTGAGCTCATTAGATTGAATCCAATCTGTATGAGCAACTACAGCTATTATTAAAGTGGAGGCTTTTCATTGCAATCGATAATCTGTGAAGGTACTGTTGCAGGATTATTGGCTTTTACAGCTCAAATCCGTTTGCGTTTCTGTGAGTTTAGGTTTTATGCCCTGTGAACATTCTACGTGTAGTACGTACTCATTAACCCAAATCCTCCAAAATCCTCTTTGCTAAAGTGAAGGATCTTGAAGGATTGAGGTTACATGCTACATGCTCTTTGCTAAAGTGAAGGATTTTGGAGGATTTTGGAGGATTAAGGTTATTAGGCATACTTGCCTTTCCATGGTACATGTACATCCATGTTTGTTGTAGTGATTGCAAGGTCAGTGCTTGGGTTAGTGGACACTGTTTATTGCTCCATGCATGCAGGGAGGGTCCCTGGTCATGTACATGTATCACAGATTAGAAATACATGTGTGCATACATGTCATGTGCTTGCTTTACTACTGAAGGATTTTGGAGGATTCAGGTTATGTGTAAGCAAATGGGCCTAGGGAGTTAGAAAGGATTCAGGTTATGTGTAAGTAAATGGGCCTAGGGAGTTAGGAAGGATTCAGGTTATGTGTAAGCAAATGGGCCTAGGGAGTTAGGAAGGATTCAGGTTATGTGTAAGCAAATGGGCCTAGGGAGTTAGGAAGGATTCAGGTTATGTGTAAGCAAATGGGCCTAGGGAGTTAGGAAGGATTGGGTTATGTGTAAGCTTAAATGGGCCTAGGGAGTTAGGAAGGATTCAGGTTATGTCTAAGCAAATGGGCCTAGGGAGGATTCAGGTTATGTGTAAGCAAGTGGGCCTAGGGAGTTAGGGAGGATTCAGGTTATGTGTAAGTAAAGGGGCCTAGGGAGTTAGGGTTAACAAAGCATTGTACTGTCATTGACTTGAGCTGTCTGTCATGCAGGGTACTTGTGCACAATATATCTTGTAACGTCAATTGCAACCAATCTATAGATTACCTGTAGTTGTCTCTGTATTGCATATATTTTCCTATACACTCCATTCATGACTTGACATAGGAGGTCATAACGGCTCTTCTTCTGCTCGGAGACGTTACCATCTCCAAGAAGCAACACAGCATCCTCTATGCCTAGATGTTTCAAGGCTGCCGATACTATGGTTTCTTGGAGAGCTGTCGGCTGGATCACCTCGCTAAGGAAGAATAGAGGAATGCTTAAAGCCACTGTCCAGGGTGTGATTTGACAAAATTAAAAAATTCTGAAAAATGGGTATCGGGAGTCTGAGTCTCCCTTTGGTCTAGAGGACAAAGCCCCTGAACCTCCTGGATGTTTAATTGTGGACGATTTACAGACTCTCAACATCCCCATAAAGAAGAACAGTTTGGACACAATAGAGGCTACTTCTCTTCTTTCAGGAAAATTTTGATGCACAGGGAGATTTGTAAAAAATCCTGAAATCAGGAAAAATCCTGAGAAATCACAGGCGTGTATTAGCCCCCCACCCCCACCAAAAAAATGTCTCCTGTTTTCGGTCTCAACACACGTCATCTCAGACCCGTGCATTTTTTTTGCTATGAAATGATATCCAATTGCAGCCAAAATTGCCTGAATTCTGCCGTGCTGTGTTTTAAATTACTTTTTCATGATTTGTAAGAACCTCTCTTAGCCACCAAACTTTGTGTATGGGAAATCTGGTCTGGTTCTAATAACCGCGTATACATGTGTCACATATTTCACTGGTTGGCAACAAAAAAGAAAGAAAGATTACCATAAAAAAAAAGTACGTCACTGCACCGATTTTGAAGCTGACCTATGACCAAAAACTGGAGACTTTTTTTTTGCCTTTTGATAAAAACTTTTGATTATCTTGATTGGTTTTACATGAAAGTTACTTGATGATGGTATCAAACATCCAGTGAAATATTTCTGTCTCGGGGCTATCGGTTTGCAATCAAATGAAGACAAAATAAACATATCTCACAAAATATAGAAGAGATTGCAGTACGGACGAAATGGGGATGTGAGACTTACCCAATACTAGGTCTAAGATGAGGTGCCATCCGACCAGACAGTGCCTGTAATCTCTGCATGATATCGGCCGAGAGTTTGATACGGGGAAGGATTGTACTCTCTTTCTGGGGGAATTGTTCCTCAGACTCCAAGGCTTTCATCTCAGGAAGGGTCGCTGGTCTCTGGGTCGACTTCATGGCTTGTGGGTGCCACACACATCTGAACGGGAAAGGAACCATTGGTATTTAAAGGTTTTTTCCCCCACAAAATTGTAAAAAGTCTAGTTATCTTTTTCTCTTTGAACAACTTTCACTTTTTTATGTTGGTTTTTAATTGAGTTTTTAATATTTCTTCAGAATCATTCACCCTTACTGGGCTGAAATTTTCACAGGTTTGTTTCTAAATATGTTCTTCATCCATGAAAAGTATGCGTATACATAAATATCATAAATACTTACTGATAAGCAAATGTCTGTTAAGCATCACGGAAAGTAATTGTTAGATGTAAGCGCATTTGACTTGGCAAGAAATTGAGATGCGATGAACGTATGTTCACCATGAAACTGGTGAACATTAGTCAATGGCTGACAATTAAGCAAGTCCTTACACGTGCTTATGGTAAAGTTTTATATGAAACAGAAAATGTCACTCAACACAAAATCCAATGATTATTGGCACTTTGAAATTGGGCCAGGATCTTACAAAGTATTACTTAATTAACTCTTAACCATCTTGAAAAACAAAGATTTTCACATCAGTTCAATAAGTAATTTGACAAAGGAAAATGTTTTTTTTCATATTTCCAACACATCAATAATTATCAACTCTGATGACCACTACAGGATAAGACTTACCTCTGAAGAAGTTTAGACTTGACCAAGTGCTCGCTCTGTTCTTCCTCTGGGCTCTTCTCGGGTCCCTTGTAGAGCCTGAGCAGCATGGTGCAGGCAAGAACTGAGAGGCCTAGGGCCAAGTCTGCCAGAAAAGGCATGCCACCTGATGCATCCTCAGTGGACTCCTGTCACAATTTCAATAACGCATCAATTAATAAAAAAGGGTCCACATTAAAACCAGAAGAGCCACACAATGGTGATTTGGTTCCCTTTTTTGGTCATTTTTATATGTCCAGATTATTCTAAATAATATTTTCATATCTCTGTATATTCTTAACCCTACTTCACATGGATGCCACTCCGATCCACTAAATTTCCAATATGTTCTTCACCAACATTTACTGCATACAAGCCACTGCTGTCCTTTCCAAGTAATCTTACAAAATCAACCCAGTGCCACCCAAGGCCACTGTAAGTAAGACCATCTCCGATTACATACTCAACACACACTGAAGGCCATTACAAACCAGTCTTTAGTGGTTTTGTATAGGTGTGTTTACAGTCAAAATGCATGGTCAGCTGGTTGTAGCTGGTTGTAGCTGGTTGTTTGAACATATTAGTATGGCCTACAACGTATCAATGGGAGACCACCCTGCAATCTCAGTGGTGTGACAGTGCACAGAAGGGTAACCATATGAGGCCACTGGCAACAGCTAATGGCTTGGAGTGGACTGAATGGGTTGTTTCAAAAATTGCACCGATTGTAGGAGGGTTAATTATTATTAAATTATTCATTTGTTGTTTGTTGTACCTGCTAAATAATGAAAGGAAATGAAAAGAAACGTATAACTTGTGGTAAAAAGGACATTATGGAGATTAAGTTAGCGCTAGTCCGAGTAGGATTCAAATCCAGGCCCACACAGGGGAGAAAGGTGAGTAAAGTACCACTATGCAAACCTAAAACCCCAAAGATACCCCACATTTGTACCCACTTTGACTAGGTACTAAACGACTGATTGTATTTCAAAGGTGAACTTTGACCTACCTGTGCTCGGACGGTGCAGGCAAAGCCCCACATGGCTTTATCTGGGGTGTTGTGCTCACGGCCGCTTCGCATCTCAAATGTGAAGGTTACTGTGTTGCCTTCAACCTGAAAAAAAAAAACACAACATACAATCATTTGGTTTGGAAACTTTGTCATGCTATATTTGTGATAAATGCCAGCCTGGAATGTTGTTCTTGAAGGGACAAGGCAAATATTTCCTTGACGAAGGCACACCAAATCAAAATGTCTATGGGAACATTACCAAGGGACACCAAGGCCAACACTGGTGCAATGGAGGCAGTAGCCGGAAGATCTGACGTCACGCTTTGAGGTAGAGGTGCGTGAATTATGCCAAATCCTGGCCATGCATCCGCCATGTTTTCCCCGATGCTCAACTTTGACCTTGGTTGGTAGCTAGCGCGCGAGCCTCGAAGCGTGACGTCAGATCTTCAGCACAACGTATCCAATGAAACCCCTTGAATGGTTCGCCCGGAGCCTGTCTATAATCCTTGATATAGGATAAAGACAGGGGACCAGTCTATGGAGGCAGTGGAATTGATTGCATGTAAATGTGGAGACAAATGCCTTGTAAAATAGCATCTCCAATGTACAAGATTATTGCAAATTAACATTGTATCTTTCATTTAAGATCTTTTATCAAAACAAAAACTATAATAATTGTTTCAATTCTTTCTGTTATAATCATTATACCTGAATTACAGCATTTATTATTAGATATCTGCATGGATATGAACAGAAGGGTACCTTGACTAGATCTTTAGGCCATCCAGAACCCAACACACTTCTACTCCCAAAGCCGTAAGTGTTCCCTCCGTACTCTGCAACCTTCCTGGAACTTGAATTGGGCCCAGCGTAGACAATCACCTACAATGACAGAAAGAGAGAGAGTGTAAAAACCAACAGATACAGTCAGAATGGTCTATTGTATTGCATACCAAAATGTTAATCAAAATTCACCCACTCAAATTCAAGATTTGCTGTTGAAAATTAGCAGGACATACACATAAAAATAGTTCCGCCCAAAAATGTTTGCTTCACAAAATGTTTATTCAAAATGTTTGTTCCATGATAAGGATTATTCTAAAGATTGATCTTTTAAAGTATGTTTAATTGATTTATTAAAATGTAAAACTGTCATAGTTTATGTTTTTTGGTTTAGACTACCAGTTGTGCACAGTGGCTTCATTTCAATTCAAAGAATTCATGCTTTTACTTTTTGTAACTGAAGTGGACTGGAGAAAATTGAATTATTAAATTAATTTCAATTAATTTTTTTGTTAGATTCTGGGTTTATTTGAACATTTTAGAGAAAACCAATTTTGTTACTTGAAAGCTGACATTCTATGAAAAGAAAAACAAATTCTGTGGAAAAAATAATGAAAAGAAAGAAACAAAATATTTCAAAAATAAAAAAAAACCCAACTTTCAAAAACCCAACTTCAAAATTGGGAGTGAACCTTTGAGTTGTTACTTTGTCATTAATTTAAATCACCCGACACAAGAATTTCCTTGTCATAAAAATCCTTGTCATTAATTAAAATCACCCGACACAAGAATTTCATCAATATACCTTGTCATAGTCATACTGTGTGGCACATCGTGGGTCAAATCTCAGGTAAAGGCAGCGTGCTCCGGGGATGTGCACCGTCTCACGGAACTTGTAGTTATCCCTGACTGGATGAATACACTCAACGGTCTTCCCCGTGGCCCATGGGGCAGGGATCTTGAGACTGGCCAGGAAACCAAGCTCCTGGGTATCTAGGATGCGGATCGTCAAGGTGTCTTCTGGTCCTGGACTCATGTTTCCTTCGTTGTCGCGCAACTCCTGCTGGTGGCATTTCAGCAACATTTGAGATGCCTGAAAGTTACAAATTTGATCACAAAATTAAACTTTTCATAAAACAGTCTCTGGATAGTAATAGAAAGTATAGAAACTTGTTGTCTTTAACTATGATCTAAAAATAATGTGAATGCATATATACTCCAATACTTCACTCCTAACAAATTTACACTTTCAGCGAAAAAAATGAGTATTGTACCTTAGGTGCGTTGACGCTTTTTTTGTTTTTTTTGCCATCTTTTTTTTTTTTGCCAACAGTGAAATACGTAATACATTGGGACCAAATTTCCCATATATAAAGTATAGTGGCTAAGAGAGGCCTGACAAACGTCCAAATCAGGCAAACGCTCATACCCCTATATGAAAAAAGTCATTTAAAGCACAGCACGGCAGAATTCCAATCGATCCAGCAATTTTGGACATCGTTTCATAGCAACAACAACAACAACAACAACAACAACAAAAAAAAAAAAAATGCTGACACGCGTGTCTGAGGTGATGCGCGAGGAGACCAGAAACCGGAGACCTTACAATGCTCTCTCCTGTGGATTTAATGGTGATATTAGCCCTCCTACTATAGCTGCACTTTAGTGGCAAGTAGCTGTAGAGGTCAAAACCAGTCAACTGCCTGTTTTGACTATTGACCCAAATGTGCACACAGGAGCATTTTTGACTGTTTTTTACTGTCATTTTGACCACCCTGAACAATACCAGTCAATACTTTTACCAGTCAAAAATGGTCGACTCATTTTGACCTGTAAATGTACTTACTACACGTAAACAGACAACCAGCCAAAGTGTGCACATTTTGCTTGACAGGTTAGCTGGTAACCAACAAAACCTGCTTAGCAAAAACAAAACCTGCTTAGCAAAAACAAAACCTGCTTAACAAAAACAAAATTGCTTAGCATTTTTTCCTGCTAAGCCGCTCTATAAAATTTGTCCCCTGGTCGCGTCATAGGCTCAGCGTTTTCCTTTTTATGGATATCCATTTACCCAACTGGTATCCCTCCATTCAGTATAATTGCTTACCTGACTAGTAAGGATGACCAGCTGGACCACCTGAGGTATGAGTGAGTCGGCGAGCGACAGAGACTGAAGGTTCTCGTGAGTCAGCGCTGTTATGAGGACAGGCATGAGATGTCCCAGCATAGTGCCCTTGACGACTCGCTCTAGGCCCTGGAGCCGGTACTCACGGTCGGTCAGGTCGGAGTTTGCGATGGACTGGCAGACTTGAACGAGGGTTTCTAAAACCTTTTTGTGTGACAGAGGAAGGTTTCTTGTAGTTATTAAAATTTATAAACAACCCGAGTAAACATTTTGGTCTGATGAAGCATTTGTTTATATTACCACAATCAACTCGTTTGTCTGTCAAAAGAGAATTACCACCCGTACGTTACTTAACCCCTTTCACAGCTATCTATTTTGATCTACTACACACTGCATAAAAATCATAAAACATTGGAGAAATGTGGATAGGTGACTTTAACCATCAAGTGGACTCCGTTCAATTTCTGATTCCCGGATCTTCAAAAAGCCAACTACACATTTAACTGCGGCTAACAAGGGTTTCTATACTGCTGCACCCAGCATTTGGAATGAACTACCCATCTGGTATCCGTCATGCTTCTTCATTGAGTCAATTTAAAACATCTCTCAAGACTCATTTATTTTAGGCATTGTGTATTTTTAAATTGTACTTGCATTTCACTGTAAAGCGCTGTGATACCGTTTGTGTAAGAGCGCTATATAAATGCCTTCATTGCATTGTATTGTATTGTATTGTAAAAGTAAAACTCTTAACATAATAGTAAGAAACATGAGGTTCCATGGGTGAGCAGTTCAGAGCACTGGTGTTCAGATTGCTGAGTTGTCTGAAAGTGGGTTCGAATCTTGTCTAAACCCATGGTGCATGTGTCCTTCATTAAGACAATTTACCATAATTGATTCTCTCCACCCTGAAGTACGAATGGGCACCAGTGATAGCTGGGGAGTATGGTCTGACAGAAAGAATAGAAGTATGTTCTCCTTCATTTCATTCCAAGGAAACTGTAAATAAAGCTCTGGAATGATGAGCCATTGGCTTGAGACAGACTTCACTTAGCTGGCAACTGGGCAAGCTCGGTGGTTGAGAGGTTAAGACGTCTACACTAGTAAGCAGGAGGTCCTGGGTTTGAATCCCACCCTAGTCGCTTGTGGATTTGTTCACAGACACTCAGAAAGCAATGAGTATAACAGTGCTTCATACATTATGTTGGTGTAAAATCAAATCAAATCAATAGACTTGACTTTGTTGGTTTGGTTTGCGGTAACACCATGTGGGTTATCTCAACTATCGCTAAATAAGTGGGATTGTGGTTCTGATAAGAAATGGTCTTCTCAAGTCATTTTTTAAACCCTAATCCCCGAGGCACTTTGGCTAGGAACCATCCTGAATCCAAAATCCATCAGTGCACTTTTGGAAACATGCACCATGCATTTTTGTTGATCTTTCATATTCAGCACTTATGGCCTGTACGTCTTGCCAGGTAGTAATTTTGTCCAATTTGAAGATGTGAAAGTACCAGTTTCCAACAGCGCTGAATTTTTTCCAAAAAAGTGCCCCTTGGAGCATTTTGAAGGATTTGGGGGTGGTTAAGGTTAATAAGCACTGATCCATGGACATATCTTGGCACTCTCTGAATACATTAGTATATGTTTACAGAAACATACCTCTTCGCATCCTGTGAAGACCTTAGAGGCAAGATTTAGAATGGATTGTTGAAGTTCCTCCAGGTTGGGTGTAGTCTCTCCTTCAGGGAGGGTGGCCCCTTCTTCAGGCTTAGGGTTGCATAGGGCTCCATCACGCAGAAGGTTAATTTGTAGGGCCATCATGTATTGTAAACAGGGGGAGGCAACCTGTTGAAATATAACCACTTATGATCAACTGTCCTGTCCTGTATACACATTTCAACATACAGGGATAATAATAATAATAATAATAATAATAATAATAATAATAATAATAGCGTGGACTTACAAAGCGCACGTATCCACCAAATTGGTGCTCAAGGCGCATTATATTATTACCCCTGCTCATCAGGCTCATAAATCATTCCTGAAACCATCTCAGCTCCCTGGGGAGTATACAGCTCAATTGCTGCCATTACAGCGCATATAGGGCTAATCAAACACAACAACCAACTCTGCCCTCACAGGTACCCATTTACCCCTGGGTGGAGAGAAGCAATTATGGTAAAGTGTCTTGCTCAAGGACACAAGCACCATGGTCGTGGTTGGGATTCAAACCCACATTCTGACGACTCAGCCATCAGAACACAAATCCGATGCACTAAACCGCTCAACCATGGCACTCCATGAGTCTGGCTTGTGGAAAAAAATCTCTATATATATCACAGAACATGCTGCTATATAGGATTCTAGCCAGCCAATCGACATCGGGCAAGCTCGGTGGTTGAGAGGTTATGACGTCTGCACTAGTAAGCAGGAGGTCGTGGGTTCGAATCCCGCCCGGTAGTTTTTTCACAGACACTCGGAAAGCACTGAGTATACAGTGCTATACACACGTCGGTGTAGGGCAAAATTAAATCAATGGTTTATCTCCCGACGCAAGAATTTCACCAACCTATATATATATATATCGCGGAACCTGCTGCTATATAGGATTCTAGCCAGCCAATCAAAATCGTGCAAGCTCGGTGGTCGAGAGGTTAAGACGTCTGCACTAGTAAGCAGGAGGTCGTGGGTTCAAATCCCGCCCGAGTCGCCTGTGAAGTTTTTTCCACAGACACTCGGAAAGCACTGAGTATGCAGTGCTATACACACGTCGGTGTAGGGCAAAATTAATCAATCAAAAAATCTCTGAAGATGATCTGGGATTTTTGCAATGTACATTACATATGAGCATATAAAAGTCAATGAATTCAGCTATTTCCATGGGTATAATTTGACGTAAGTAAAAAAATCCTGAAAAATGTGTAGCAGGCCTGGGTCTCCCTTTGGTCTAGAGGACAAAACCCCCTGAACCTCCTGGATGTTTCATTTTGGAGGATTTACAGACTCTCCACATCCCAACAAACAAGAAACTAGAGGTAATTAACACCAATTTCTCGATATCACAATGTACTAGGCACAAGCATTTACATAGAAAAAAGGTCAGTTCAGTCAAGTCACAAATAATATGATTTGGAATCTACATTTAATTTTGTCATTTTAAATTCAGAAATATTTAACCCTCCTGTTGACTCATAATGCAATATCATTCAAATGATTTTGAATAATTAATCCCTCTTTGACTGCAAGGGTCACGGAAGTTTTTGACTGGTAAAAGCATTGTCTTATATTGTCGAGGGTGGTCAAAATGACGGTAAAAACCAGTCAACAATGCTTATTGACTGAAAAGGGTATTTGACTCACAGGAACAGTTGATATGATGTCTTCAAAGTCCTCACTGGAATCCTGTTGACAACGGCGTAGCAACATACAAGCCTCTTTCACGGATATTTTCAGAATTAAGTGGACGAGTTCATCCTTTAATCTAATGAGAGGTATAATACACTATAACTTTATAAAAAGACAAATTTCTGGTATGACAATGCAACTTAAAAGAGCTACTTAAAAATGGATTGCATTGCAAATGATAAAATACGACAGCAATTTCTTTTATATTATACGTTTTTGCTGCATGGAAGAAAATATAGAAACAAATGTATTTGTGATATCACTTTATGCTAAATTTATTTTAAGATGATAAAATCCCCCCCCCCCCCCCAAAAAAAAAAACCCATAAGACCATGACCTAATTTTAATGGGCTACTTAACATGGACTTCTTATCAATTTATGCCAAATTTATTTTAAGATGATAAAATCTCCCCCCCTCAAAAAAAACAACAACATAAGACCATGACCTAACTCTAATGGGCTGCTTAACATGGACTCCTGAGCTTTGTTTCCTTCACCCTGTGCTTTGTGCTTACAGGGCCAGTGTTGCACTAATGTACTTGCCGTCTATTAAGTTAACAAGCAGAAAATCCTTGCTATAAAAGCTGTGAAATACAGTTGTGTTATGCACAAAACGTTCTGCTTTAAAGGGGTAGTATCGTCACGATCAGAGCAGACTTTCAACAGGGCATGGAATCGGTGTCCTAGTTTAAGATGAACACAGTGACTGAAAACTTCTGGCTCATTCATGCAGCAGCAACGGTAATATGACTTTTATCATGTGGGCATTATTATCAGTCACTGAGTTTATCTAAAACAAGCACTCCGATTCCATGCCCTGTTGATCATGACGATAGTGCCCCTTTAATAGAAAGCCCTGATTTTTCAAAAACGTCAAGCAGCACCATGAAATTGGGCCCCAGGTAAAAATCTCTTTAACCTTTCTTACCTTCCAGAAAGATCTTTCTCATCTCCTTCCAACCTGAGCAGTTGACCCAAGACCCCTAGGATGAGGTCACGTAGCCTTCCAAGGGCTGGATTAGCCTCTCCCTCCAGCAGAAGGTGATGCATCAAGGCATTCTGCTCTTCATTGCTACGGTAGAGGATAGTGAGTCCAGCACTGCAAACATTTTGAACAAGAGACTTTTGATAAAGTTATGGTTTATTTTTACCTAATAAATAACAAACTAACACAAAGATTTGTATTTTTTATGCAAACATTGTTGTTAGTTATCTTGAATAAATTAACATTTTTTGTGTGAAGTTAAGTTACCCAATGTAACAACTTTGTTTTTTATTTGACAATGCTTGCGTAAAAACTTGAAAAAAATTTGTACTGCTGATTAAATGGGAAATTTTCAAGAAATTGCACAAAGGTGATGACAAATTTAGCAAAGTTTAACATCTTATGTTTCAAAAAGATTTTGGGATCAAATTATACCATGTTTACAAATAGGTACAGGTTAATAACTCAGCTCTACTTTTCAGGGTGTTGTTAACTTTTAGTAACATAAAAAGAAAGAAAAAAATTAAAAGAAATTGTGGAAATCAAGAAAGTAATGAATGTGACTTACATGATTGTGTTGCACGCTTCTCTCTGCAGTCCTTCATGTTGCATATTATTCTTGGAATCAACCAGAACCTGCCATGCTAATGACCTAAACACACAACACTCAACAAACTTATTACCAATTTAACTACAAGTTTATAAACTATCTTTAAAAGCCCAATAGAAAGTAATTTCATGGAGATACTTCAGCATATTTATTATATCTATGCTTCTATTTTAGGACATAAGGTGAAGATTTCAGTTTCAGTTTTCATGCTTATCTTCGTCACATGAGGGCACTGTTTTTATGACAAAACTAATATTGGAGTGTTATATATGACAAAATCCATCACGCTGTGATCCTCCAGGCAATTTATATTATTACCCCTGGCAAGTGGGCCAATATCAATCCTTAAATTTTCTCAGCTCCCTGGGGAGTAAAAAGCTATGTGCTGCCGTACTCAGCGCAGCATTGGCTATCAAACACGACAACCATCCATCACAGAAGGATGGAGAGAAGCACGTAAGGTAAAGTGTCTTGCTCAAGGACACAAGCGCCACAGACATGGTCAGGACTCGAACCCATTAACTCTGTCGGACTCTGCCTTCAGAACACAAGTATGATGACTGATCAGACATGGCACCCCATACACAACTGGAACTTGGTTTCACAACAGAACTGAATCAAAACCCCCACACTTTGCCAAATAAAATGTTATTTATCTATATATGCCAACTATTGTTTGATTAATAATTTTCTATTTTTACATGATACAATATTTTATGGAACCAGATAGATATCAGTGTTGATAAATTGTGACTCACCCAGCTTGATGCAAACAGTCTAGATCCTCTTTCTTTGATGAACGGAACGTATGACACTTAAACAGCACCTGGACACACAAAGAAAATAAATCAGATGATGAGAAGATGTCATTCTCCTCAACTGAAATTCTCTTCACTGTCTTCTTTACATGGCATATTTATGAGGAACACTTCAGGCCTGTTTGGTTTGCACAAGATCCTGATCTCAAATCACCGGACAGTTTAGAGGGTTTACTGATCCGGATTCATGTGAGATCCAAGATGGCGACAGACCAACACACGCAGATGAAAAATCATTACGAAATTTATGCAATCATTAATAATAATTAATAAAAATTCAAAATGCTTCTTAAAATATTTTCTTTGAAGGCCTAAACATACTACCATTGCCATTAAATGATATCTAAAACAGTATGCCACATAATTTTTAATTTGGCAGATGGATTCCATCCTAGGAATGGTTCAGCCGTAGTCTGGTACCCAGCAGTATGTAAGGGGTTGCATAATGACATGGATTTGTTCCTGAGAAGTTGTTCTATTTGTTTTCATACTGCGACAGTTCACACGATTGTGACCAGGCTCTTAAGTTTAAAAATAAAAAATCACACTTTATGTAATTACCTCCAAGAAAGACAAGAAATATTCTACAGAAATCCTTTTTTTGGAGAGAACTTTCTCCCTAAGGCTTCCCATAAGGGGCAAATTTCATAGAGCTGCTAAGCAGTGAATTTTTCTAAGCAAATATTTTCGCTAAGCATTATAAAACAAACTACCAGCCAAAGTACACTCATTTCATGTGCAAGTTTGGCTGGTAACCAAGAAAATCTGCTAATATATAAATATTTTCGCAAAGCAAATATTTTCGCTAAGCATTTTAAAACAGACTACCAGCCAAAATACATACATTTTGTATGAAAGTTTGGCTGGTAACCAAAGAAATCTGCTAAGCTAATTTTTCTGGTTAGCAATTTTTGTTCTCCTTAGCAGCTCCATGAAATTGGCCCCTGGCCTTTAGAGAGAAAGTAAGCTCTCTTGAGACGCTAAGAGGAGAAACGTTTAAGTATTTACCTGCAGCACTATGAACATGCACTGAGCCGCAGGCTGGTTCCGCTCTGTCAGGGCCTTCTCAAGGATGTCACAGACCCGCCTCAAGTGAACGACGTCGAGGGTGCGCTGTCTCATCAGCATCTGACCCAAGGAGGACTGCAGGATGTCACTGTGGATGCGATGGCAGCAGTTACTGCCGACGTGATGTAAGAGCATCTTGACTATGCCGGGTACAGAGATCAGGGATCCTGTCAATTGGACAAAGAGAAAGGTAGTTTAATACAGAAGACGAAAAAACATGTAAACTTACACTCTTGTACAGATCAATATGACACAGCCACGCTTTCTTTTAGACGTCGGTTTCCTCTCTATTTTTGTGTTTTCTATAATTTCCTCAAATTCACTAAGTTAGTTTTCCCCCCATATATGTCGCTCACTACATAATATGAGATCAGGAACCTTGTAAATTGGACAAAGAGAAATACACAAATACAGAGTGAGAAAGACAGATGTTTCTATTATTCCAGTTTCAAATTTGCTCAATTAACATTCTTTTAACTTGTCATGAATCACTCGCTGGTTTTTGTAGCCCAAAATGACGCAGTACATGTATGTTTGTGTGTTTCTCAGAATTTGGTTTTATGTACTGTGAGTATTTATTATCAAGAATAAAGACATGTTTCCGGGTATACCAAGGAATTTCATCAGATATGCTGTGCCGAAGATCTGATGCCACGTTCAATGCTCACGCACTAGCTACCAAGCAAGGTCAAAGTTGAATCTCCAGGAAACTGAGGAGGCCGGTATCTGGTGCCTTTCATGAGCCTCAAAGCGTAACATCAGATCTTTGGGCTAGTGAGGCAGTAACAATTTCAACCCCCGATCTTATAGATATAGTTTTTACCCTCAGGCACTGGCTCCAGTGCAGGTCCCATTCCCATCTGTTGACCCACGTGGTGTGGCGCCCTCAATCCTGGATTATGCCACTGGTCGACCCAGTCGCTAGAACACGTCCAGATGAAGTTGTTGGTTGCATCAAAACACACCCCTGAAAAAAAAGCAATGAACTATAAATTCCACGCAGAGAACACATGTATAAAACTATGGATTTATAACAAGTCCAAAATGCATCGCCAGTGTTTTTCACGATTTCACAAGCATTTTCCAGTATTGTATTTGTTTAATCTGAAAAGCGTTTTTTTCCCTTGTAGGATGGAATGGAAATATTTGAAAATTACAAATATTGTTCAAAAACATGGTTTTTACAGCAACAAGGTACCGAACAAATGCATTGAGGCATCTAATTACTGACTGCTGGTTCTTTTCAGACAATGGTATTTGGTAATGTACATTCACTTCAAGTACATAAAACTTACCCGTGAAAGATTCATCACAACAGAATCTCAAGTTTTTAAAAATCTGTAATTTTTTATGTTATTTTTTTATGTTTTGTGAAACATTTGCTGTATAGCAACTTTTTTATAAAACAATTCCTGTTTTCTATAAGATGAAACCACGTCCGATGAAATCATTTCTCAGGATGATTGGTATGCTTACACATAACCTGAATCCTTCCTAACTCCCTAGGCCCATTTGCTTACACATAACCTGAATCCTTCCTAACTCCCTAGGCCCATTTGCTTACACATAACCTGAATCCTTCCTAACTCACTAGGCCCATTTGCTTACACATAACCTGAATCCTTCCTAACTCCCTAGGCCCATTTGCTTAGACATAACCTGAATCCTTCCTAACTCCCTAGGCCCATTTGCTTACACATAACCTGAATCCTTCCTAACTCCCTAGGCCCATTTGCTTAGACATAACCTGAATCCTCCAAAATCCTTCAGTAGTAAAGCAAGCACATGACATGTATGCACACATGTGTTTCTAATCTGTGATACATGTACATGTACATGGCCAGGGACTCTCCCTGCATGCATGGAGCAATAAACAGTGTCCACTGACCCAAGCACTGACCTTGCAATCACTACAACAAACATGGATGCACATGTACCATGGAAAGGCAAGTATGCCTAATAACCTCAATCCTCCAAAATCCTTCACTTTCGCAAAGAGCATGTAGCATGTAACGTTAATCCTTCAAAATCCTTCACTTTAGCAAAGAGGATTTTGGAGGATTTGGGAAGGTTAGGGTTAATAATCTGGTAATTAGCAATGTTCTACCTTCCTTTGAAGTATGATAGTTTCTAAGTGACAGTTTTTGAGTCATTACCTAGTCCAATGATGGGTGATCCCCTAGCAACAGAGCAAGTCGGCGCATCCACAAAATCTACACGTGTGTTGAAGTTGCCGTCTTTTGTGCTGAAGCATAAATTTGTCCCCAGGGCTGTTGAAAGAAAGAAAAAAAAAACGTAATTTAGGATCTTTCTGCAACTGGCAAAGAATTTCTTTTACAGGAACCGAAACTGACACAATGGTTAAAATAAATAAAATTGCTTAAATAAACCCAAAGATATGGGAATGGATAGCTCAGTTGGTAGAGCACTGGTACGGTATCTGTAGGTTACAGGTTCAAATCCCACTTCAGTAAATATTTCTTTGTTCACTCCTACAATCAATGTATGTATTCAGTTCCCCTTGTGGTTGATATGTTTCAAACCCAAAGATCTGACATGAATGTACAATGCACTGAGTGAATCCACTCTATGGGCCTAGTTCATATTTCACGTGAATGCTGAAGCGAATTTCATGTTGTCAACATCGGTGCAAGAGCACCATTTCATTGTCCACATCAAAACTTTAAAAACCCGGCCTTGACAGTAGTAACAGAGCTTCCATTACTCTACGGGCTTGAAATTTAACAGAGGCCACAGAGGCCCTGGTCCTGGCCTTGGTGCCCCTTAAAAATGTTCCCATAGATTCTGATATTCTAATGGAAGTGTCCTTAACTCTGGGAAAGTGACCCTACAAGAATGCAAATTCCAGGTCTGTTACACAATCATTATTAGCAGAAATCTTGTATCTACATGAACTGTGCCATCCTGCTATAACCCCAGTCCACGGCATTGTACTCGGGCATGCACAATAAGCACGGTAATAGCTTGGCAACCCTGTTTGATTATCACAGGATAAACACTTGACACCGCTTGCTAGTTCCAAACCAGGGGCCAATTTCACAGATCTGCTTAGCAGATAAAACTGCTTATTAGAAACATTTGCTTAGCGGATTTCTGTGGTGAACAGCCAAACATTTCCTACAAAATGTATGCATTTTGGCTGGTAGTCTGTTTTAAATTGCTAAGCAAAAATATTTGCTTAGCTGGATGAAATTGGCCCCTGGTGTGAACTAGATGTAACTAGGCTAGGAGAGAGTCACACAACGGGCCCTTCCTTTACAGCACAGTAGGCATTAAACATGCATGTAAAGTACAGTTCCCCGTCATGCAGGCAAGTCACCCAAGATGCACGGCTTCTTTTATCAATACCCTGCTCATCAGTCTGTGGAATAGAATATCGTAAATGGACCCAATCCATTAATCTGGGAGTGCAATGCTGTGAACAAGGTTATTACAAGACTGACCAGCTTTGTGAAGGTAACAGTCCTCTCTTTTCAGAACTAATTACTCATCTTATGTCACAATTCTTCAAAGATGGTGTATATTTGCAATTGCATTGTAGGTACATGTATCTCAGTACATAATTTTTTTTTCTCCTATGCTATCATTGTATATTGTTTGTATTCATGTTTTTTTTCTTTGTTTCCGCGCCTTGAGCGCCCAGCAGGGTGGATATGTGCGCGCTACAAATCTTTATTATTATTATTATTATTATTACTACTCATTTGAGAATTTCACATGGTGTCACTGCAATTAGTCTTACTTATCCTCTTCACCATGCAAAGCTACAAGTTTTACCAGTTGTCTTACTAGTTCTAATTCATTTTTTGTGAATAAATGTGAATTTGACGGGCCAGCTTTTTGGCTATATACTGCAAACAAACAAGCTCACTTCGTGCTGCAGACAGACCTGAGCCTGCGTTAAAGATGGAACGTGAGGAAGAGTTGTTATTGCCACCAGGGGGCGCTGTCAGCATCACCACGCTGTTGCCGCAGGTGAAGATGGGCGTCTTGCGGAGCAGCTTCAAGGTAAGACTACAGCTTGTGGTTGCTGGAAGAAGAATTTGCAAACATTTCAAGGTTATGTTGGCCAAACTGCTTCTATGAGGTATGCTTACACTCTTTGAATCAAGATGTACATTCAAGGGAAGGTACAACATTGGCAATGTTGGCAAAACTGCTTCTTTGAGTATGCTTACTCTCTTTGAATCAAGATATACATTCAAGGGAAGGTACAACATTGGTAATGTTGGCCAAACTGCTTCTATGAGGTATGCTTACACTCTTTGAATCAAGATGTACATTCAAGGGAAGGTACAACATTGGTAATGTTGGCCAAACTGCTTCTATGAGGTATGCTTACTCTCTTTGAATCAAGATGTACATTCAAGGTAAGGTACAACATTGGTAATGTTGGCCAAACTGCTTCTATGAGGTATGCTTACACTCTTTGAATCAAGATATACATTCAAGGTAAGGTACAACATTGGTAATGTTGGCCAAACTGCTTCTATGAGTATGCTTACTCTCTTTGAATCAAGATGTACATTGAAGGGAAGGTACAGCATTGGTAATGTTGGCCAAACTGCTTCTATGAGGTATGCTTACTCTCTTTGAATCAAGATGTACATTCAAGGGAAAGTACAACATTGGTAATGTTGGCCAAACTGCTTCTATGAGGTATGCTTACTCTCTTTGAATCAAGATGTACATTCAAGGGAAAGTACAACATTGGTAATGTTGGCCAAACTGCTTCTATGAGGTATGCTTACTCTCTTTGAATCAAGATATACATTCAAGGTAAGGTACAACATTGGTAATGTTGGCCAAACTGCTTCTATGAGTATGCTTACTCTCTTTGAATCAAGATGTACAATGAAGGGAAGGTACAGCATTGGTAATGTTGGCCAAACTGCTTCTATGAGTATGCTTACTCTCTTTGAATCAAGATGTACAATGAAGGGAAGGTACAGCATTGGTAATGTTGGCCAAACTGCTTCTATGAGGTATGCTTACTCTCTTTGAATCAAGATGTACATTCAAGGGAAGGTACAACATTGGTCATGTTGACAGAACTGCTTCTATGAGGTATGCTTACTCTCTTTGAATCAAGATGTACATTCAAGGGAAGGTACAACATTGGTAATGTTGGCCAAACTGCTTCTATGAGGTATGCTTACTCTCTTTGAATCAAGATATACATTGAAGGGAAGGTACAACATTGGTAATGTTGGCAAAACTGCTTCTATGAGTATGCTTACTCTCTTTGAATCAAGATATACATTGAAGGGAAAGTACAACATTGGTAATGTTGACAAAACTGCTTCTATGAGTGTGCTTACTCTCTTTGAATCAAGATATACATACAAGGTACAACATTGGTGATGTTGGCAAAACTGCTTCTATGAGTATGCTTACTCTCTTTGAATCAAGATATACATACAAGGTACAACATTGGTAATGTTGGCCAAACTGCTTCTATGAGTACGCTTACTCTCTTTGAATCAAGATATACATTGAAGGGAAGGTACAACATTGGTAATGATGGCAGAACTGCTTCTATGAGTATGCTTACTCTCTTTGAATCAATATATACATTGAAGGGAAGGTACAACATTGGTAATGATGGCAGAACTGCTTCTATGAGTATGCTTACTCTCTTTGAATCAAGATATACACTGAAGGGAAGGTACAACATTGGTAATGTTGGCAAAACTGCTTCTATGAGTATGCTTACTCTCTTTGAATCAAGATATACATTGAAGGGAAGGTACAGCATTGGTAATGATGGCAGAACTGCTTCTATGAGTATGCTTACTCTCTTTGAATCAAGATATACATTGAAGGGAAGGTACAACATTGGTAATGATGGCAGAACTGCTTCTATGAGTATGCTTACTCTCTTTGAATCAAGATATACACTGAAGGGAAGGTACAACATTGGTAATGTTGGCAAAACTGCTTCTATGAGTATGCTTACTCTCTTTGAATCAAGATGTACATTGAAGGGAAGGTACAACATTGGTAATGATGGCAGAACTGCTTCTATGAGTATGCTTACTCTCTTTGAATCAAGATATACATTGAAGGGAAGGTACAACATTGGTAATGATGGCAGAACTGCTTCTATGAGTATGCTTACTCTCTTTGAATCAATATATACATTGAAGGGAAGGTACAACATTGGTAATGATGGCAGAACTGCTTCTATGAGTATGCTTACTCTCTTTGAATCAAGATATACATTGAAGGGAAGGTACAACATTGGTAATGTTGGCCAAACTGCTTCTATGAGTATGCTTACTCTCCTTGAATCAAGATATACATTCAAGGGAAGGTACAACATTGGTAATGTTGGCAAAACTGCTTCTATGAGTATGCTTACTCTCTTTGAATCAAGATATACATTAACGGGAAGGT
Source organism: Zoroaster sp. YZ-2022 (assembly GCA_029582265.1). Lineage (NCBI taxonomy): Eukaryota > Metazoa > Echinodermata > Asteroidea > Forcipulatida > Zoroasteridae > Zoroaster > Zoroaster sp. YZ-2022. The sequence continues at coordinate 46,894,874 of CM055818.1, read as the reverse complement.
ACAACATTGGTATTGTTGGCAAGACTGCTTCTATGAATATGCTTACTCTCTTTGAATCAATATATACATTCAAGGGAAGGTAAAACATTAATTATGTTGGCCAAACTGCTTCTATGAGTATGCTTACTCTTGTTGGTCAAACTCACATGTATCTTCCTTGGTTGACCCACTGGAGGTCGTCTGACCGGTCAGCATGGCCAGTGTGGCAGCTGTGCTGTACCTGTAAGTGCGTAGCCGGGTCAATAGAGGGTCCCCGACAACTTTGAGAGATTCGTCCTTCCGAGACAGCACAATGCGAGAGTGGATTGGTTGGGCGTGGACACTACCATCTTGCTCCTACATCAGAAAAAGTTATAATTAACTTGTGAAATAACCAATTTACAAGTAATTTACTTTATTTCTACTAGGAAGCAAGGTTAGCTGAAATAGAAACTCCCAAACATAATGTTTCCTGGCTTTACAATGTGAATAGGCTTGTCAGTATTACAAATCAAAACATATTACCTCTTAAAATTTAATTGTTCAGATGAAGAGCTGGAAAAAAAAATAGTTTCTAGAAAAACCTCAGAGACTCTTTATATGATGTCACTGACAGAATTATCAGTGGATTGGGCGTACGCTCGGTGCCCAAATTTACTTGCATTCTGTTGAAAAGATACAACTCACTAATCAGCGCATGACGCACATGCTAACACACGTGTTATCATGTGCAGTCACAGCACACTTACATCATGCGTACATTAGTTTTGATAACCACTGCGTGTTCATGTGCGATGCCACATGATGGCATGTGTAGCTCACAACTGTAAACTGACGATGCGAGTACTAATCAGCGCATGACACACATGCTAACACACGTGTTACCATGTGCAGTCGCAGCATACTTACATCATGCGTATATTAGTTTCGATAACCACTGCATGTTCATGTGCGATGCCACATGATGGCATGTGTAGCTCACAACTGTAAGCTGACGATGCGAGTACTAATCAGTGCATGATACACATGCTAACACACGTGTTATCATGTGCAGTCGCAGCATACTTACATTGTACATCATGCGTACATTAGTTTTGATAACCACTGCGTGTTCATGTGTGATGCCACACAATGGCATGTGTAGCTCACAACTGTAAGCTGATGATACGAGTACAACTATCCCCGTTGTTTTTATTTTCAGGGTGTTGAAAACAGCGACTACAAAATACACAAATTCACCAACTGAAAAGATATTTCAAAGAAACAAACCTCTAAGGAGGTTGTTTCAACACCAATCTACCAATCTACCAAAAGAATATTTATATTTAGCAAAAAAAAAGTTTAAAAATAACAATGTTGACTGAAAAAAAAAGATTCATATTGAATAATGCAATCTGTCATTGTTACAAACCTCAAGACTGAAAATGTCCATGCAAACAGGTTGCCCTTTGCCGCTTCTATCTGACCCTACTGAGCACCATATCCAGTAGAAGTGGGTACCGTCAGATTGAAGGGTTATGGTCACACGATTGGTTGTAATCTGCAGGCTTGGTGGTACCTCTACTTGGGTTTCAGTCTAGGAGGAATTAAGAAACCCTGTTTCAGAACCTCACTTCAATAGCAACAGTTGAGATAAACACATGGTGTTACCGCAAACCCTCAAAGAATATTTTGTGTTTCTTCCTTTGCATTTAATATGATTATGTAACTGAACTGAATTGATTTATTACAAATAAAATGCAGCAGCAACTGTGTAATATGATCATGTGGGGTATTATTTTCAGTCATTGACAAACAGACAAACAGACAGACAGACACACCCAGTGCAGTGTGGAACGGTCTATAACTCACCTTCAGTGTCCTTGGGTTCAGGAGTGTACACAGTCGCTCTGGTTGTCCGTCAGACTCTAAGGCTCTGTGAATCAGGTAGGTCTCGCCGTGTGCCACCCACCCCTGGCCTAGGTCTTGACGTCTGGCATAGATGAAGCCTCTGCAATTACAAAGATGTAAATCTTTTGATCTTATTTTGGGATTCGAGAACTGGATATTGTTCCTTTCTTTATCTCTGGGTATAGGTATACAGTGTAGGTATTAAGAGGGTCACTCTCGGGTGCGTATCTATAAATTTGTTGAGGGTTGGCAAACAATTTTGTGAAAATTATTTTGACTTGTAAAAGCATTTGGGTCAACAGTCAAAACAGGCAGTTGACTGGTTTTGACCTCTGTACCTACTTCCCACTAAAGTGCAGCAATAGTAGGAGGGTTCAAGAGCTGTACTAAACAAATATCAATAATTGACCTTTCACCATTTACAGAGAGGTCATAAGGAAACTAAACAATGTAAGGTTTTATTATCATAACCCAAGGTAAAATATTGCAAAATTATTTTTTGAACTCCTTTTGTCTTGATTTCAGAAAAGCCTAAGGTCCACTGGGGGAAACAAATTTGACATTTAACTCAGTGAATGAAAGTAATACTCCATGAGTCCGCGCTGGTCTAGATAATGAGCCCGCGCTGGCCTAGATAATGAGCCCGCGCTGGCCTAGATAATGAGTCCACGCTGGCCTAGATAATGAGCCCGCGCTGGCCTAGATAATGAGTCCACGCTGGCCTAGATAATGAGTCCACGCTGGCCTAGATAATGAGTCCACGCTGGCCTAGATAATAAGTCCACGCTGGCCTAGATAATAAGTCCACGCTGGCCTAGATAATGAGTCCACGCTGGCCTAGATAATGAGTCCGCGCTGGCCTAGATAATGAGCCCGCGCTGGCCTAGATAATGAGCCCGCGCTGGCCTAGATAATGAGCCCGCGCTGGCCTAGATAATGAGCCCGCGCTGGCCTAGATAATGAGCCCGCGCTGGTCTAGATAATGAGCCCGCGCTGGCCTAGATAATGAGCCCGCGCTGGTCTAGATAATGAGCCCGCGCTGGCCTAGATAATGAGTCCGCGCTGGTCTAGATAATGAGCCCGCGCTGGACTAGATAATAGGGCATGATCATATCATAAGATCATATTACTATGTCTGCTGCATATCATTATTATGCATCCATTGGCTCATTATTTATTCAACAACCACGGTAATATGATCTTATCGTGCCCTGTTATCTAGACCAGCATGCGCTCATGGGGTAATATTTTCCGTCACCAAGTTCATCTAAAACTAGGACACCGATTCCTCGCCCTGTCGAAAGTCTGCTCTGATCGTGAGGATACTGTCCCTTTAATATTTGCTTCGAAACGCACTTGAAAAATAACAATACCTGAGGGTACCGCCTAATCCAGAGCCAAATTTAGCCAGACCCTTGCCGTGTGAACTGGTGGTATAGAGGAATCTACCATCACATGTAAGACTTCTTCCTATGTCTGTAGTATCTGTAGGGACATAATGAAAATTATATTATAAGGTTACATCACATGGTTAGGGACTCAGTACTTCTTCATTTCTGATAGTGTTTTTCTTTAAACCTTACACGTGGGCCACTCTCATCCACTAAATTTTACACCAACCTTGCAGGCCATTACAAACCAGTCTTTAGTGGGTTTTGTATAGGTGTGTGTAATATACATTGCCAGGTACAGCTGATTATTTGAACATATTAGTATGGCCTGCAATGTATCAATGGGAGACCACCTTACCCTCCAATGTTACACGTAAGTGGTGTAACAATGTACAGATGGGTAACATTGCAAAGAAGGGTAACCATATCGTCACCGGTCCCACAAAGTGACACAAAGTGTACAAAATTCAAAGATTTTTTATTTATTTAACCAGTTCGCTTCAGAGGCCGTGTATACACGCAATTTTTTTTGTATAGCGGATCGGAGAGCGTCTAAACACACATTCCGATTTTTGTGTGTGTTACCGGGAGACTTGTCAACATGCCACACGTGGCGTGGCATCGTGGCGGCTGACTTGTATACATGCAATCGTTTCTCGGAGTCCATGGGGTCACGGTTTGGTGGCCCCGGACAAAATGCACTGCAAACACTGAATGAGTTCACTCTTTTTGTTGATTTTTGCGTAATCCCTTTATCCAAGACCTGTTCCTTTGACGTACCAGCCAAGAATTTGTAAAGATGGATTTATATAAATTGTTTACGAGGCCTTCAATCTCTCTCCGGGTATGCCGTCTTTTCGACCAGGCACTGGTTGCTAAACAAACAGCCATTTAATTCTCGAAATGTCAATGAGAAAAGGTGTTTATTTGGGTGTCCGAACTTAGTTTCATTGACAAAAAAAAATTATTCATGGCTAGAAATTTTTTCAGATTTTTTACTGAAAATAAACCCGCACGGGGGACCGGAAAAAAATAAATATTTCCGACGTCAACTGGTTATTCCCATATATCGGTGATATTCATTAGAAGCTACAATGTCACAAAGTTTTGAATCAGGAAATTTGACTGAATTTGTGTGAAAGTGAACATTCGCATTTTCACAAACTGACACTAAGTTAATTCACCGTAGACAATACAGTGTGGACGCCGTGGCCGACAGAATAAAATGTTTTCACGAAGTGACAGAAACCTTAGAGCGCAAAAACAGCGCGCCGTGGTTTTGCATTTTCACAAAGTGACACAAACTTTACATAGTAAATATGTAACCGTGTGTCACTTGGTGAAAATGCAAACCGGGTTTTTTGCACAGTTTTTGTTTTTACAAACTAACACAAACATGATATATGTTTTCAGTGATTAATTGTGTATTAATTAAAAATGTCAGAGTCCAACACAACTATTTCCATAATTTGAAAGTTCTACAGAGACCACATAGCGACAATAATTCAAAACTATTAATTTTTGATGAAGAAAGGTGTGTTTCAAAAAGAGACTTACTTCAAACACCATTTTCTTCAAATGTAAATTTTGTCTACTGGTAAAGTTTGTGCCACTTTGTGAGACTGGCAATGATATTTATTATGTGAAATGCACTAAGAATTAAATAATAATAATAATAATGATTATTACTAATTTCTGAGTGTTTTTCTATAAAAATTACCCTTCTCTTTTTCTTTCTCTTCTCCATTCTTCACTCCTTCGCTCAGCAAATCCTCAAATCCCCAGCACACCATGTGCTTGCTGCCAAGTAGTGAAGATGTACAGCCTGGCCCTCCCTCCAACCTCAGCAACTTGTGTAGAATATCGGCGACGGGTAAGGTGTCCAGGCTAGTTTGAAGTCTTTGCAAGAGGTGGATGGTGTGAATTATGGTTGATGTTGATCCCCTGTGAGAGTACAAATGCATTATGTTGTTTTACTTTCAATCCTGCCCTTAACAGCTTTCACCTGGAATGGCAGGTTCTGATTTGGCGCGCGTGTGTGTGTGTGTGTGCGTGTGTGAGCGCATTCAAACCGGGGACATATAACAAAAGGGACAATGGTCCCCGGTTGCTCTCACAATGGAGAACAATATGTCCCCGCTTTTTTGGACAAAGGAATTTGACAAAGGATGTCCCCGATTGCAGGCGTTTACACACGTGTGTGTGTGTGTGTGTGCGTGTGTGAGCGCATTCAAACCGGGGACGTATAACAAAAGGAACAATGGTCCCCGGTTGCTCTCACAATGGAGAACAATCCGTCCCCGTATTTTTGGACAAAGGAATTTGACAAAGGAAGTCCCCGAATGCCGGTGTTTACACACGTGTGTGTGTGTGTGTGTGCGTGTGTGAGCGCATTCAAACCGGGGACATATAACAAAAGGGACAATAGTCCCCGGTTGCTCTCACAATGGAGAACAATATGTCCCCGCTTTTTTGGACAAAGGAATTTGACAAAGGATGTCCCCGATTGCAGGTGTTTACACACGTGTGTGTGTGTGTTCGAGCACTGGCCGCGTTATGGGGACAGAGAACAAAAGAGGGATCCGGAATTACTTAGCTGTGGGGACATTTTGTGTGTCCCCACAACGTTTTTAATCCCCAAAATCCTTTGTATTTTGTCCCCACAACGCCCCGTGCGGGAATGTGTGTTCAAGCACTGGCCGCGTTATGGGGACAGAGAACAAAAGAGGGATCCGGAATTACTTAGCTGTGGGGACATTTTCATTGTCCCCACAACGTTTTTAATCCCCAAAATCCTTTGTATTTTGTCCCCACAACGCCCCGTGCGGGATTGTGTGTGTGTGTGTGTGTGTACTTACACGCCATTCGTTGTGGGGTACCAAACACAATGGAACAATGGTACCCCACAGAGAATCTTTAGAAATGCTGGTACCCCACAGGGGAATTCAATAGAAAAGGGATAATAGAACGAAAACAGGGATAATAGAACGAAACAAAGAAGTACCCCACAAGTGGGCATATGTGAGAGTGTGTGTGTGTGTGTGTATAGGCACTGGCCGCGTTATGGGGACAGAGAACAAAAGAGGGATCCGGAATTACTTAGCTGTGGGGACATTTTGTGTGTCCCCACAACGTTTTTAATCCCCAAAATCCTTTGTATTTTGTCCCCACAACGCCCGTCGGGATTGTGTGAACGCACACCATTCGTTGTGGGGTCCAAAACACAATAGAACAATTGGACCCCACAAGGTAACTATAGAAAATCTTGTACCCACAGGAGAATTATAAGGAAAAGGGATAATAGAACGAACAAAGGAATACCCACAAATCATATGTGAGGGTGTGAACGTACACACATTTTGTGGGGTCCAAAACACAATAGAACAATTGGACCCCACAAGGTAACTATAGAAAATCTTGTACCCCACAGGAGAATTATAAGGAAAAGGGATAATAGAACGAACAAAGGAATACCCCACAAATCAATGTGCGTGAGGGTGTGTGTGTGTGTGTGTGTGTGTGTACTTACACGCCATTCGTTGTGGGGTACCAAACACAATGGAACAATGGTACCCCACAGAGAATCTTTAGAAATGCTGGTACCCCACAGGGGAATTCAATAGAAAAGGGATAATAGAACGAAAACAGGGATAATAGAACGAAACAAAGAAGTACCCCACAAGTGGGCATATATGTGAGAGTGTGTGTGTGTGTGTGTGGGTAGGCACTGGCAACGTTGTGGGGACATATAACAAAAGGGAAAGGAAAGGACCGTAGTTCTGGGGACATTTTCATGTCCCTACAACGATTTTCGCCGATTTTTGTCCCCACAACTGTGTGTGAGAACATGTAAATGTCCCCACAACTACGGTGCGTGACTGTGGGCGAGCACTGGCACCGTTGTGGGGACATATAACAAAAGGGAAAGGCAAGGACCGTAGTTCTGGGGACATTTTCATGTCCCCACAACGATTTTGGCCGATTTTTGTCCCCACAACGGTGTGTGTGAACATGTAAATGTCCCCACAATTACGGTGCGTGACTGTGTGTGTGTGAACGTGTACATGGTTCCTTGTGTGGTCCAAAACACAATGGAACAATTGGACCCCACAAGGTAACTATAGAAAATCTTGTACCCCACAGGAGAATTCTAAGGAAAAGGGATAATTATTAATAGAACGAACAAAGGAATACCCCACAAATCAATGTGTGTGAGGGTGTGGGGACATTTTCCTGTCCCCACAACTGCGTCTAATAGTGAGTGTATGTCCCCACAATTACATGTACGGTGCGTGACTGTGTGTGTGTGTGAGTATGTCTAAGGTGTAAACCGAGGACTTATAACAAAAGGGAACAATGGGTCCTCGGTTGGCGGTTATTGTTAGCAAATGTCCTCGGTTGAAAAACGTGTACAAATCTAATGGGAGAAGTCCAACAACAAAGAGAACAAAAGAGGGGAACAAAAGAGGGGAACAATAGGAGGTCCTCAGTTTACACCTTAGACAAGATTGTGTGTGTGGGTGTGTGTGTGGAAGGGGGGGGGGGAGGGTTTAGGTTATGTTTTATTGTCCACTTGCCTGCCATTTTAGGTGAAGGCTTTTATTCACCATTTTACCTCTTTTTATGCCTTTTTGAAATGAAGGTTCCCTGTATATTTTGTTTCCCTTTTTAATTTTTTTTCTTGAGATGTGTCTGTCTGTGACTTCTGTGCATAATTGTCAACATTTGTGGTTCTTGTCAGCCCAGTCAGTGCCCATTCTTCTAGTCAGCCTAGTCAGTGCCCATTCTTCGTGTCAGCCTAGTCAGTGCCCATTCTTCTTGTCAGCCCAGTCAGCACCCATTCTTCTTGTCAGCCCAGTCAGTGCCCATTCTTCTTGTCAGCCCAGTCAGTGCCCATTCTTCTTGTCAGCCCAGTCAGCGCCCATTCTTCTTATCAGCCCAGTCAGCGCCCATTATTCTTGTCAGCCCAGTCAGCGCCCATTCTTCTTGTCAGCCCAGTCAGCGCCCATTCTTCTTGTCAGCCCAGTCAGCACCCATTCTTCTTGTCAGCCCAGTCAGCGCCCATTCTTCTTGTCAGCCCAGTCAGCGCCCATTCTTCTTGTCAGCCCAGTCAGCGCCCATTCTTCTAGTCAGCCCAGTCAGCGCCCATTCTTCTTGTCAGCCCAGTCAGCGCCCATTCTTCTTGTCGGCCCAGTCAGCGCCCATTCTTCTTGTCGGCCCAGTCAGCGCCCATTCTTCTTGTCGGCCCAGTCAGCGCCAATTCTTCTTGTCAGCCCAGTCAGCGCCCATTTTTCTTGTCAGCCCAGTCAGCGCCCATTCTTCTTGTCAGCCCAGTCAGTGCCCATTCTTCTTGTCAGCCCATTCTTCTTGTCAGCCCAGTCAGTGCCCATTTTCGTGTACTTTAATTAAGTTGTATGTGTGTTTGTTTCTTTTTCTCAGTTTGTTTTTAGGTAAAGATTAGAATTGACAGAAATAAACATAATATACTTCTGTACATGTCGTGAATCTTTGGCAGATGATTCAAACATTCAGCATGTATGTACATGTAGGTCAGATTCTCATCACCTGAACTTAAATGTACACTCTTTGGAGAATAAACAGCACTGATTGGTAATGATCAGGGCATGTGTGTGTGTGTGTTTATAGCATGCAGACATCATGCATATTTTTTTGGACTTAACCCTCCTCCTACTACAAGGGTCAAAATGAGTCAAAATGTTGATATACATGTACTTGCCAAGGTATATCTAGTGCACTTAAAAGTCACACACTGTCAAACCTTACGTGTAGAAAGTACTTTTACAGGTCAAAATGAATCGACCATTTTTGACTGGTAAAAGCATTGTCTGGTATTGTTCAAGGTGGTCAAAATGACGGCAAAAACCAGTCAAAAATGCCCCTATATGCACATTTGGGTCAACATTCAAAACAGGCAGTTGACTGGTTTTGACAACAGCTACATGTACTTCCCTCTAAAGTGCAGCTACAGTAGGAGGGCTAAAGGGACATTAGTGTCACGATCAACAGGGCATGGAATCGGAGTGCTTGTTTTAGATTAACTCAGTGACTGAAAATAATACCCCATATGATAAGGTCATATTACTGTTGCTGCTACATAAATGAGCCACTAATTTTCAGTCACTGTGTTCCATGCCCTGTTGAAAGTCTGTTATGATTGTGACAATACCGTCTCTTTAAATGTACACTCTTTGGAGAATAAAAATGTGCTAATTGGTGAAGGAAACACATACATGTACTGTGTGTTTACAGCATACCAAGTGGGTTTAGAGTATGTGACATCAGCCATATTTTTTTAGTGTGTTGATGCTGGGCAATCAAGTCTTTTTGCCCAATTTCGGCATAACTCCAAAAAAGGACTGATAATATTCCTGAACATATTTGAAATTCACTAAAGATTACCTGAAAAGCAAAAACTTGATTTGCTTTTAAATAAAAATTTGCTTAAATAAGTTTAAATAAGTTTAAAGATGCACTCTCGCCATTCTTGTCATATTCAATTAAATATGTTTAAAGATGCACTCTTGCCATTCTTGTCATATTCAAAGTAAAAGGGAAGGTACAACATTGGTATGTGGTGTAATGTACATGCAGGTATATTTCAACCTTTCAGTTTCAAGAAATATAAAAATAACCAATGTGACCTAATGCAATAATTGTAGGTTTGCCAGACCCTACTGCAAGATTCTCTGACCGTTGTGGCAGTGGCAATGATGATTGTGGGCACACTCAACAGAAGTGCTTCACATTGGGGTAAAATACCGGTTAAAATGTACTACATTGTTGTTTCACGATGAAAGTTTTTACTGTGCAAACCACAGTAAAATAGTTAAATGAACAGTAAAATGACCAGGTAGAATGTCATATCCGACTGCCACTTTTTTCTAGGGCTGTTTTTGGATATTTTTGGAACCGGACACCCGAAATCAGGAAACTTCGGATACCCGTTTTCATTTTTGTTGAAAACGTACCTCCGGTGGTGTACACATACACTGTACATGTACTGTAAATGGTAACAAATTGATTTTTATAATATAGAGGATGCCATACTATCGATCTTTTCTTTATTGGAGACTGGAGTGTAATCTCTTGAATTTAAAGATAATTGTCTGTAAAAGTGTAAACATTACATTGTTCAGAGTCAGATTTCTTGGAACCGAAAAATGGAACCGGGTAATAATCGTTTCGGTCGGGTATCCGGATACCCGGCACAGCCCTACTTTTTCTCATTCAATATAACAATAATGCAATCTTATCTACCCAGTAAGGTGGAGAATATATACATGTAGATGATGATGGACATATACTTCAAATTATTCCAGGATATTTATTTCAGGAAAAATCAGGCAGTTGTGGTATACAATGACTTCCTCAGTCATGTCAGTCTGATCATGGAGGAAGAAACACAGTCAATGGGCCGGATAAATAAAAAGTAGCAATTGCTTTTACTAGTCATTTTCTTAAATCTTCATTAATAAAAGTGAGCAATTACTTGCAAGTAATTGCTTCCAGTAGTTAGCAAAAGCAATTGCTATGATTTTTAAGCAATTACTAGAGAGATTAGCACTTGCTTGGAAGCATATAAATAAACCAGACCTTTTACTAATGACTTGTAGCACTTGCTAATATTTTTACAAGATACTAAATGAGGAGCTTACGCATTTGCTAACACTTGCATGTTGCATTACTCCTGCCATCATGGCCGAGTTTATGCATGTAAGGGAACATGAAAAGGTGTACAATGAAAGAATAAATCGTGATGAAGTCAATCATACCAGATACCGGAAATTATTTCGGTTCAATTTTGAACATTTGGAGTGGCTAGCAGCAGTCGAAGTACTTGGTTTACCAGCAGAAATGGCGCATGGCATCTTCGTAATAGTCGGGTTTTCATCCCCTTTGAAGATGACTGTTATACAGATCTTGTTCCCATGGAACCAAAACAATCTTCCTATCTCCTGTTTGCATTCCATCTGTTTTCTTCTTCACTTGACTTTTTATGTTTGCTATCTTTTTCAAAATTTGCTTCTCATCCATAGCTTTACCTGTGTTGGTAGCAATTGACATTTGTGCTTTTTTAAGTGCATTTGCCTTCATGTCTTTTACCCCCGGCAACTGACTTTTCTCGATTAGAACAGGGTACTCTTTGATTATACTAACGAACAGTTCGTTCAAAGATTGCTCACTATTTGTAGTTAGCATCCATGTTGCTAACACATGCCTCATATACAACCACTAGGCTAATCGGAACTGACCTCCCATCATTGTTATACCCATAAGCAATTGCTAACCCACCCAAGCAACAGGTGCTAGTCAAAGAAGAAGGTTATTTATACATTTTTAAGCAATTGCTTAACCTTGAGCTTTTACTTGTTAAGCAATTGCTATTGCTTGAGCTTTTACTAGATAAGCAATTGCTAACTTTTATTTATCCGGCCCATTGTACATGCACAGTGGCAACTACAATAGGATCCTTCTATTTTCTGAAAGGGAGGATTTTTTTTAGAAGGTAAATAAAGTCCGAAACCATCTTAAAAGTGGATTTTAAAGATAGTTTTTGCTTTCTTTACCCCCAAAAATCGATAGAATCATTTTTTTAACTGGTTAGTGGTTGAAAAAGAATTCCCCAAAACCCTTAAAAAGTGGCGGTTGTACAATGTAGGCCTATATGATATTCTTTCCAAATGACCACATTTTGATTGTTTCCTGAGTTGAATGATTAGGACTCTCACCTAGCACAAGCTAATGCCACAAGCGCAGCGGCCAGGTTCTGCTGCTGCAATCTCACTTCCTGCTTCGCCAAATCATCTAATTCCGAGTCCAGTAGTTTGCTGCCCTCTGTAAGCCACAAACACAGTAGATTCTCCAACCCTTCCAGGCAATCCCCAGGTTCTTTGGTTAGGCTCAGGGGTGGACAGTCCCGCAGGCAATTCAACAGCAATTTGGCGGTCTCCCCACACAGTTCGGGGTCCTGTTTCTTCTGTGATTTCAGCAAGGGGAAAACGAGAAGAAGCCCAATGCGACTGGAGAACGAGACCTGCTCCGGCTGCTGCCATAATCCTTGTTTCTTCAGCAAGGATATAGATTCTTCATGACTAGAGGCTTCTTTCTCAATTTGCTCAATGTTGCTGTTGATTTGCCGGTGGGCGTTCCAAAGCCCCTTCAAAGCGTTCAGCCTGTACTCCAAAAGTCTGGAATAGGCGTAAGCATTGTTATTTGTCCCACACACGGACAGAAGTCTCTCTGTGAGCTCGGCAGGATCCTTAGTGTCGAACGATACCACCTCATTTTCCCTATCTGTTTCGCTGGAGGTCGACACGTCTCGCGGAAGTTGGACAAGATCGGTGACACGGATCAGCCCGTCGTGCAAAAACAACGATTCTTCGTTCACGCACATCCACTGCGTTGAGTCCGTTATCCCCGTGGTAGCCATGCTTGGACTTTGAGGCTCAAGGATAAACTCTCAGAGGATTCATGGAACCTGCAGGTAGAACCTCAAAGTGTACACAAGTTTTGTGATGCAACTATCCTTGGTTTGTTGCAATACAGTGTACAAATGAATAACAACTCCATGGTCGCTGCCATCTTGGAATTGGCAAATTTTTAAAGCGAGGCTAAAAGTAGGCTAAAAATAGGCCCCTTGTTCAACCTCGTTTGTGAAGTGGTGATCGACCCCATCACGTACCAGTAGTGGAAATGAGCTAGGCTATGAGGACGAGTGTATATATTTTAACTTAAAATCCTTTACCCAATAAAGAAAATGTTCGATATTGATCGAAATCCCATAATACAAAGAGTCATGTTTGTTAGTTCTAATTTTGATAGCACAATTTATATTTATGAAACAAAGAATTTATGTAGATATTAATTATTACATTTATATTTAATTAAAATTGGCTTGTTGATGTGATCTCCCATATGATCTAGTGGTTAGGATCCGGCGCTCTCACCGCCGTGGCCCGGGTTCGATTACCGGTGTAGGAAATTAGATTTTTTCCTTTTCTTTATTAGTTTCAATATGATTAAGAAGATATAAATAATGTCATACCATTTGGAAATAGATAATTTCTCAATTTTATCGTGTAATAATAATAATAATAATAATGTAGACTTATATATCGCACGTATCCACCAAACTGGTGCTCAAGGCGCATTGCATTATTACCCCTGCTCATCAGGCGCTTAAATCATTCCTGTAACCATCTCAGCTCCCTGTGGAGTATACAGCTCAATTGCTGCCATTACAGCGCATATAGGGCTGATCAAACACAACAACCAACTCTGCCCTCACAGGTACCCATTTGCCATTGGGTGGAGAGAAGCAATTACGGTAAAGTGTTTTACTCAATGACACAAGCACCATTGTCGCGGTTGGGATTCGAACCCACATTCTGACGACTCAGCCATCAGAACACAAATCCGATGCACTAAACCACTCGACCATGTAGTAATAGTCTGTTACCTTTTATACGTTTGATATCACCTATACACTACACCGGTGCCGGTACCGTTCTACAGGTTAAGGTAATATTAGTCTTTGGTGAGCAGTGGCGCACCCAGGATTTGATTGGGGGGGGGCTCAAAATATTTTTATTTGAAATCCAATATGGGGGAGAGACATGGCTGACCCAAACCATAACCGCTGGCGCGGCTGCAGCCATGTCCCTAGTCGTGCTCGTCAGTGAACCTACGGCACATGTTAAATGTTTCCTGGTGGTTTCTAGTCATAAAAAGAAGACATTATGACATGATTCGGACTCGTAGGGTTTTACCTTCCATATAATTTCCTCCTCTTGATGTAAAGAACTTGAGCTTGTTTCGTCTGCAAGATTTCTATAGTTAAATACTTTCATTGCGTGGACGTAAAGTTTGTGATCATTCCGGGCGGAGCTAAATTTGTTCAAACACGAATTTGGCGGCAAAACCAAATCCCAATATTATCCAATCGGTGTTTGCTAAAAGAGTGTCACATAATCTTTGTAAATTAAAACCCAATCCTGGGCCATTGTGTACAAACTGGAAAGGAGTTGATTATAATGCGGGCGTGTTTAAATTTTACGAGTAACCTCAACGACAGTCAACGACCTCAACAAGAGAAACGGACAACAGAAAATGAAAATAAAATTAAGTAAAGCTGCTCCCTGATCAGGGTGCACCATGGCAGGGGAGAATGTAAAAATGCTGGTTATATATACTGGTGGCCCTTCAAGCTTACATGCACATGCATACGCAACGCCGTAAAATATAATAGTGAGTGGAATAAATGGAAAACTTTTGGAGGGGAGCTTGAGTCTCCTGAGTCCCCATCCCTTGTACCACTGCCCTATACTCCTTGCCGAACTCCTCTGTAGACAAGACTTGGGCTCAGATTTTGCTCTCTTTCCTGGCTCCTTCTTTAAAAAACAAAACAAACATCAGCGGGCCCTTGGGGGGGGGGGGGCTCGAGCCCCCCAAGACCCCCCCCTTGGGTGCGCCACTGTTGGTGAGCTCATACGGTTCGTAAAGAGATCGCCATATTGTGTTTTGATATTTTACGGCAATTTCCGTAAATTTTCTTTTTTCTTTGGAACATTGCTATTGAGGAAATTGAAAACGAACGGATTAAAATGACAAATTTCTCAAAATAATCGTGAGAAACATGATTTACATTAATTATGTTCCAATGGTGAGACCCGTCATTATGTTCCATTTGGGCACTTTTAATTTGTTACTGTTAAATTTAACCAATCTTTCTGAAAACTATTTTGTGAAATATAATAATTTCAAATTCTAAAAGGAAATAATCAATGTTCAAAAGAAAGTTTTCGTTAAAACACGGGTAATATGCCTGCATCTCTAAAGGTAAGGTACAACACTGGGAATGAGGCCTACCTGATCACAAAATTACTGAATTATTATCCAAAACTCAACTTGATATGAAGTTGATCAAGATACCAATCATCCCGAGCAATTATTTTGTTTGAGGCGCTCTTTTTCAGAGAGAACACGAAAAATATTCACATTTTCAACAAGTTGCCGTCAGATGTAAGCTTGGGCGATAACACGATAATATCGAATATCGCGATACCTTTTTTATTCGATTATGATATCGAGAACCTTTTTAAGTTATCGGCATATCGGCAAATCGCGATTAAAAAAATAAATTGTGATTAAAAAAAAGTCAGAAATTCCATGGAAACAAAATTAGAACAGTCTTTTCAGCTTTTGGAAGTGAGAAATAAAAGCGAACTACTTCAGAAGTACATACACGCTCTGCAAACTAATTTGAGATTTATTGTGACGCTTGTAGAGGGGTACATACCCGTGGTTATCGGCTCTGAAGCAATCATGCATGAATGAAAAAATAATTGCGATATTATTGAAAATCGCGATATATGTTTGCCGATATATCGTGGATGAAAAAAATCGATATCGCCCAAGCGTAACCAGACGGAAAGTGTTTTCTCAATAAATGATTATGGAAGCCTTTTCCTTAGAGGCGGATCAATGTTCTCAAAAGGGGGAGGCACACTCAAAAAGGTATGGTAAATATACGTGCATCATGGCGATAAAACAGGGGCACCTCCCCCATTTGCCCACCACACCTGCCAATGATAGATTTTGCATATGGAGCTAAAACTTTCATAGGTTGTTAGTAAGAAAGTAAGCAAAGGCCTACTTACAGAAGCAGTTTTGCCAACATTACCACTGTTGCACCTTCCATTTAATGTATTGTTCAAAGATAGTAAGCATACTCACAGAAGCAGTATTGCCAACATTACCAATGGTGTACCTTCTCTTGAATGTACATCTTGATTCAAAGAGAGTAAGCATACTCACAGAAGCAGTATTGCCAACATTACCAATGGTGTACCTTCTCTTGAATGTACATCTTGATTCAAAGAGAGTAAGCATACTCACAGAAGCAGTATTGCCAACATTACCAATGGTGTACCTTCTCTTGAATGTACATCTTGATTCAAAGAGAGTAAGCATACTCACAGAAGCAGTATTGCCAACATTACCAATGGTGTACCTTCTCTTGAATGTATATCTTGATTCAAAGAGAGTAAGCATTCCCATAGAAGCAGTTTGGCCAACATAGGCCTATACCAATGTCGTACCTTCCCTTTAACACGCATAATTATGTTCAATATATTACAAATATACAAACGCAGAAATTGTTTAGACATGATCAGATCATCTCAATACTCAACAAACGGTGTTGTGGGCAACTAGTCATTTAAAATCCATTTTCTATTTTATTTTGCTTTTCTCAGTAATTTTTAAGAGTCGGGCCAAGGGTTTGCCTTAAACTATCTGTTTTAATTTTATTTTAAATCAATTATTATTTATAGGACCACACCCCATTTCTTTCTTTAATTTTAGTATCTATTTAAACGGAAACCTTCACAGACAATCCGTACAGAAGCTATCCTATTCCTAAGTCGATACACGCGCGCATTGCTAGTATGCGAATTCTTTTTGTTACTTCCGGTTCCAAAGCTGGCACATATAAGCTAAATTCCTTGATTTCAACGTTCAAAAGCGATTTTTGAGGCAGATTTGACTTTGTTAATAAGATTTTCAGTCTTTACAACACATGTTAAATGCAAGTCTCAAGCGTTCTAATTTCTTAAATTCGTAAAGCAATTAGGTCTCAGACCCAAATAAAACTTCACAATTAGTTCAACCATGGTTCCTCCATGGTTCAATTAGGACGAAAAGAAGAAAAGTCAGGGGTTTCACGGAATGATGATGATGCAGAATTAGGTGCAGTAACCGCACTCTCTCTTCGAAGGGTTTTGTAATTTTAATGATCATAATAACTGCATCCTCTCAAGATGAAAGAGCAACGATCCAGCCCTACGGCTGGATTGCTTTATCAAAAATGATTCAAACCCCGCTTCAGTAAAATTGTCTCATAATGGACCTAAATATATAAAAATGTCGTCACTCACATCCCATACATGACTTCTGTATGCGTTTAGTAAAGCGTATCAAGGGATCCATGATGGTCTGTCATCACCCGACACGAACTTTAATAGTGTCAGGCACTATTGTTCCTTTAACAAATAAATGTGTTTTACCTGCTAAGGCCTTTATACACCGTGTGGACCCGGTAAATACCAAGGGTTCAGTACAAATGATACTGACATTCATCAACAACTCTTATGAAAATATAAAATAGTGTCTCAACCAAAATTCTTTAATGCAGGCTGATATTCATATATAATTGGTAATTAAAAAATTAATCAAATTGTGAAAATGTTTACGTTAACCTTAATTAAGCCTATACTTGGTGTAAAACTGATAATGGTATCACTTTCCCCTAAAAAGGAATTTGTCTGAGGTGCTGAATGATTGCCAATAATCTCCAGCAGTGGAATTAAGGAAAGAGTATTCTATTAATTCCACTTTACAGTGAATACAAACATCTGAATGCATTTTCTCTATATTCTCCTGAACCACACAGCGTAAATAAGCCGATTCCATGGTTACTCACGTTACATTTTTGAAGTATTTAGACCCACTCTTGATGCCATAATTGTTGTACTCATATATTTCACTCATCGGTTTCTACACAGCAGTTGCATTATACACAGACTTTACTCAGAACAAAAAATAATGATTTCAGAAATTTGAAATATGTATGCTATATAAGAGAAAAATGCTGGTTATTCATGTTACATTAAACGATAATCCAACAAGATGCTGCCTATCTTAGCTCGTTTTATAATCACATTTCGTCCTTTGATAATGTAATTTGCATAATTAATTAATCCTTAAAATGTTTACAAAATGAAAAAGTGAATAAAATGTGTTAACATAACCGTAGTTTCAAAAACTGATGGCACTTTTCTTTGCTACATTACTGACCATGTGCAAGTAAGTGTTTATTTTATATTAAAAAATAATAATTTGCATAATTAATAGGTAAGTCTAAATATGAGAATTTACATAATTGAAAAATTAAAGGCTTGTGGTGTGGTTCTTGCATGAGACAACAAATTTGATATGGTCATCTTGCATCATGTACATGTTATAATTTGATTGCCTGCAAAATTAATCACATAATTTATATAAATACACATGAATTTGCTTAATTAACTACTCTTCATTAAAAGAATTTCCAAAAATGAATGAAATAAATAATATACCTTGAGTCACCATCATGGCACAAACTTTGATAGATTTTTTTCACTTTCTACGAAAGTTTACGTCAATAACTCATTAAATATGCCAATTACAATAATGAAGATATCAATGCTTAGAAATGTCATCTTTAATCTTTGGTGTAGCCCTCCTGCTTTCATTTATCTTTTTACTTATTTTGATCGGGCCAATCAAAACCCAGCTATTTTTAGTTGAATGATGTCATCCCAAAACCAAGAAAATGCACAGTGGAAATAAGTTATTGTCAACGGAAGTAGTAGTAGAAGTGCCTTGTTATAGCAAACAAAACTTCAGAGTTAGTTCAAGGGGACGAAAAGAAGAAAAGGTTCCGCGAAATGATGATGACGCATTAACCGCACTCTCTCGTAGAAGGGTTTTGTAATTTTAATGATCATAATAACTGCATCCTCTCAAGATGAAATATCAACGACCCAGCCCTAGGACAGGATTGCTTTATCAAAAGTGATTCAAAACCCGCTTTAGTAAAATCTGTCCATGACGTCATAATGTACCTAAATATATAAAAATGCCGTCACTCAGATTCCATACATGGCTTCTGTATGCGTTTAGTGAATCGTATCAAGGGATCCATGATGGTCTGTCGTCACCCGACATGAACTTTAATAGTGCCAGGCACTATTGTTCCTTTAACAAATAAATGTGTTTTACCTGCTAAGGCCTTTATACACCGTGTGGACCCGGTAAATGCCAAGGGTTCATTACAAATAATACTGACATTCAACATTTTGTGTATATATATATGTGCATCTACAGAATCTACTGCATCATTCGAGCTACCACTTGCAGACGAGCTCCTCACTCTTGTATCATCCTCACCCATAGGCCTATCATCGTTCAAATTATTTTGCAGGAGGCCTCTAACAGCACCATCACGTCAAGCTGATTGTTACAACACTGCTTTCTACTGATGACGTTTCCTGCCGATGGCTAGAGCGCAATAGCTGAACCGTTGAGTATACATGTAAATAATTCTCCTTTTTGCAGAGGAAAACAACTCTTATGAAAATATAAAATGGCGTCTCAACCAAAATTATTTAATGCAGGCGGATATTCATATATAATTGGTAATTCAAAAAAATAACTAAATTGTGAAAATGTTTACGTTAACCTTAATTAAGCCTATACTTGGTGTAAAACTGATGATGGTATCACTTTCCCCTAAAAAGGAATTTCTCTGAGGTGCTGAATTATTGCCAATAATTTCCAGCAGTAGATTAAGGAAAGAGTATTCTATTAATTTCACTTTACAGTGAATACAAACATCTGAATGCATTTTCTCTATTTTCTCCCAAAAGACACAACGTAAATAAGCTGATTCCATGGTTACTCACGTTACATTTTTGAAGTATTTGGGCCCACTGTTGTACTCATATATTTCACTCATCAGTTTCTACACAGCAGTTTCATTATACCCAGACCTTACTCAGAACAAAACAAAATATTAATTTCCGAAATTTAAAATATGTATGCTATATAAGAGATAAATGCTGGCTACTAATGTTACATTTTCGGACATGCATAAATGGTTATATTTTCTCTTATAGCGTACGTATAACAAATTTCTGAAATTATTATTTTGTGCAGAGTAAGGTCTGGGTATAATGTAACTACTGTGAAATAACTGATGAGTGAAATATTTATGATGGCATTAAGAGTGGGCCTAAAACTTCAAAAATGTAACGTGAATAACCATGAAATTGCCCCGATATGTTCACAGGGTAGTTATTATGAAATAGTATAGGGAATATGGATCCTTCAGGGAAGATGGATTCCTTGATACATTTTGACATATTGCGTTACTGCTTATGCATTTCCTGTTGTCTGAAACTAATCCCTATAGACGATGTGACCAATGATATCACATGTTTACAAAAGAGACCCAAAGGTCAAACTGCGCCGGGCTCAAAATGTACACTGGTCTATGACAAGAGACCATCAAATCTGATATTTTGAAATGTCAGGAGAAAAATACATAATTTGATTTATTTTTAATAAGGAACTCACATTACATCTCAAATCTTATTCATCTGACGTTTTCATGCTATGTGGAGAAGTATAAAATATACAAACTCTGCATACTATAATACACACACTTTTGCCCGGCGGGAAATCACCCTGGTACTCTAGTCACGCAAAGTGTAAACAAGTCACATGGCCTATAGTAAAAAAGGTCATCTTTGCGTCATTCAGCCAACAGAGGGAGCGCCCATTAGAAACGGCAAACTTCCGTACCATGGGCTGTCATCTTGTCAGTATTAAAAATTAAAACATCAATACGTCTTAATAAAAACTGAATATTTTAGATGTAGGTCTACGGAAAAAAGAGCTTGTTAGATAAATTATAGCCTAAGTCTCTGGAAAAATCTCGGAGACATGGACTCTTCATAATGGCTTCGTCTACGGAATTATTAACCCTCCTATGCTAGCTGCACTTTAATGGGAAGTTGCTATGGAGGTCAAAACCAGTCAACTGCCTGTTTTGACTGTTGACCCAAATGTGCCCATAGGGGCATTTTTGACTGGTTTTTACTGTTATTTTGACCACCCTGAACAGTACCAGACAATGCTTTTACCAGTCAAAAACGGTCGACTCATTTTGACCTGTTAATGTACTTACTACACTTAAGGTTTGACAGTGTTGGACTTTTAAGTACACTAGATATACCTTGGCAAGTATATCAACATTTTGACTGATTTTGACCTTGCAGTCACACAACAATCGAAACATAGCGAGAAAAAGTGAAATATTTCTCTAATTGAAAATATATTTTAGGAAACTAAATTCAGAGAACGCTGTTTCAACACTCAATATATCACTCTATCACAATATGATGTCTATTTCAGCAAACTTTTAAAGTCAGTGTTCCACTGACTCGATCGAGATCACAAGGACGTGCGCAAAACCGACCATGCTGAGATTGCGTGTGATCATCCTCGCCTTCTTGAGTGCTAGTGACGGAACGGGACAGACGACACAGTATATAGATCTCCCAACAGAGTTGCAGGAACCATATGTTTTCGACAGGATACATGATCATTTCTGTAAAAGGTACTTATCCATGGACATAAGCATAAGTAGCAGTGACGTACATTCTTGTCAAAGGTTGGAGGGGGAGGGTGAATCAAAATTCAGTGATCTCACTGAACGTGACCCCATCCTGAATCCACCCCACTTCTTCCCCCGAAAGAATTAAGAAACTTTGAAATATGATTATTAAAACAATGGTAGTCCTATTTTTTTCAAATGTATTATGACATACTACCGCAGAGCAGTTATTCCCACCAAATAACAATAACAAAATATTGCCGATCAAAATGGGACCATTTGCCCCATTCCCGGTGACGCCTACAGCAATATCCCATGTTTTATTCATTTTCTTTTTAATATTAGGGAGTTTGACGTTACAGTCATCAAAGGATCTTTCTCCTGCGTTCGTTTTTGTTTAAAATAGTGTCAATTGTGATTTAAATTTAAAGTACGTGGTTTTTGTCGATGACAATGATATTTTACATAAAAATAGTTTAAAAAGTTGGGATATTTAGTCTTTGCCTTTGGTGAATTTTTGCATACTATGTTTTCGTATTCTGGATAATTAAGTGAATTAATCAATCTATTTTGCAGTTTCCATAACGAATCATGTTCTCCTGTGGATTTTTCACGCCAGTCCATATGCTGTAGACAAAAGCACCAATGTTACAATACAGACGGTAGGTATATATGTTGATCTACCCTACTTTCTCTCTCTCCCTGAAAAGTTGTTTCCCACAAACTTGGTATCGTCTACAAACAAACAAAATGTTCTGGATTTTGCCCCAAAACATACTTGGTGTAAAGTTGATCATGATAGCAATCATCCTGGAAATTTTTTCAATCGATAAATGTTCGTCTTCTGGAGATGAAAATTCCAAATTAAAAACAAAATAAAATAATAAAAGTGTATGCATTTTCACTTTTTTCCCCGATGTTATAAAAAGCTGATACTTTCAGTTTTTTTTTCAATGTATATATTTATTCAAAGAGAATTTTGCACATTCATAGAGGCAGATTTGCCAGGATTGCAAATGCCAGTATACAATTATTCACTTTAAGCAAACACTCCACATCTCCAGTGTGTTAAATAATTGCATTTTGTTGTTTTACCTGATTATTTCATTGGTGGATCCAGGAGGGGGAGGAGATGTTAGCATGTCAGCTTACTACACTACCACATGCATGTCAGCTTAACACACTACCACATGCATGTCAGCTTACCACACTACCACATGCATGTCA
Organism: Zoroaster sp. YZ-2022; assembly: GCA_029582265.1. Taxonomy (NCBI): domain Eukaryota; kingdom Metazoa; phylum Echinodermata; class Asteroidea; order Forcipulatida; family Zoroasteridae; genus Zoroaster; species Zoroaster sp. YZ-2022. Next base: position 46,872,146 of record CM055818.1, on the reverse strand, counting down.
GCTTACCACACTGCATGTCAGCTTACCACACTACCTCATGCATGTCAGCTTACCACACTACCACATGCATGTCAGCTTACCACACTACCTCATGCATGTCAGCTTACTACACTACCACATGCATGTCAGCTTACCACACTACCACATGCATGTCAGCTTACCACACTACCTCATGCATGTCAGCTTACCACACTACCACATGCATGTCAGCTTACCACACTACCTCATGCATGTCAGCTTACCACACTACCACATGCATGTCAGCTTACCACACTACCACATGCATGTCAGCTTACCACACTACCACATGCATGTCAGCTTACCACACTGGGCAGTGTGCCCCCATTTTGGCAGTGTTACGCCCCCTTGTCGCCACCCCGGATACACCACTATTTATCTGCTTGTGTGTGAGGGAGGAAAATGCCTATATTTGTGTATAATAATACCTGATCATTTTCTGTCAACCACAGATCTATTCAAGTGTAAGGAAGATCTTCAAGATCGATATTGTGATTATAAAGATGCTATGGTATGTCATTATCGTGACAACAGAGGTTCATGCATTTACAACAATTCGTCACAACCATTCTGCGTCTGTAAAGACGCTAACGGCTTGTGGCCAATGTCAGATGCACAGGCGTCTCAAATTAGAGGGTACGAGTTTCCTTCCAAACATAAAATTAGTTTATATAATGAAAAATACAGAAAACTAATTATACATGTACGTAACAAAAATGCAAACATTTGTAATGTTTTTATTTGTTTAATTTTATGAATATTTTGTATATTACTGCTAATGTTTATCCGTCAAATAGTAATTATAACGTTTTGTTTGTCTTTGAATTAATGTTTTTCATTGTTGGTTTGCTCGTGGTGTCTAGTGATAGTAAATTGATATGTTCTATACCCTTCTATAATGTGTAACTGTTAAAGAGGTGCGCTAAGAAAATATCAATAACTGACCTTTCATCATTTTTTAACTGACCTTTCATCATTTTTTAGAGAGGTTATGTCATAGAGAGGTTATGTCATAAGGAAACAACATTTAGGGTTTTATTATCACAACCCAAGGAACAATTATGTTGTAAAACGTAACGACAAGTAAAACACATGTAATAAAACAGAAATGCAAACGTTTGTAGTATTTAAACTTTCTGTCTTTTTGTAATTTGATGAGAAATTTTTGCTTACCTACTTTGTATATTTTCCCCATTGAGTGTATGTCAAGTATGGCACAGATAAATTTTGATCATGCAAAAAGCTTCAAGGGAAGATACATCAATTGGTATTTTCAAAAACATAAATAATCATAACTTTACATAAAAACTTACTTAATGGTGTAAAATTAATGATGATATCAATCAATCTGATAAATGATTGCGTCTATAAAGTACTCTCTTCTAGAAAAAACAAGATTTGTAATTTAAAAAAAATGGATTTAAAAAAATTGCTGTTGATTACAGTTTCAGGTAAAACTTGATTGGTGTAATGTTAATGATTGTATAAAACATCCCTTGAAATCTTATTGAGATTTGTCTGTTTTGCGTGCAAATAGTTCTGACTGCCATTATATGCATGTTTATACACATGTTTTCAAAACAGCGTTTGTTTTAATTAACGCAGAAGTTGCAGAGACGATGGAATAACAATATCCACAATAAGAAACCAACCATCCATAACACATCCACCATCCACGATACCGACTGGTCAGCTCACCACAACCGATGGCCGCGGACTGGGCGGCAGTATCGGCCAAGTGGTAGCTATTATTTTAGGGATAATCCTATCACTTGTTGCGCTTACCGTGATTATTGCAGCGGTGTTTCTTCGGAGGGGAGGGAAACTGCCAGCGTGGTTGATGGCTCCGTAAGTCGTTTGTAAAATTTAGATTTTATTTGGAAACATTTATCTCATGCTGACATGTGTAACAACAGTACAGCAATAATAATTGCTTTGCATAAATGTCCCCTGTTGAAAAGTAAATACATGAATGAATATTGTTATTTTGTCTACATGTAAGAAAATAAGTGAAGCATAATGCTTTTGTACTTTTCTGTATTGGACAGACACCAAACATAAACAGGACATGAGACGATAGACAAAGACAAGATGATGACATAAACCCGATGAAAAAGATGAAATTAAAACAATAGCTATTACAAATACGTATCCAAAAGCTGGTTTTTAAGTTTTCTTGAAAATGTATCTAATGTGTAACAGGTTGTAAAGTCGTATAAAAGACTATTCCAATATGTTACATTGACAGTTATTCTTTGGTGTATGCTTATCAGTCAAGAGGAACAGTCATTATTATTATTTTTTCATTTGTGAAGTTATTCTTGCTGATGGATTGATTTCAATGAAAAAGTATCAAAGTAGATGAAATATTCAGGCACTGAGACTTGAAATATCTCTTTTCCATGCAGTAAAACCTTATAATAGACATATATTTTGTTTCTTTTAGAAAGCCGAGGGAACCATCTACTGTTGAGTCGCAAGAGATGGGTGAGTATCCAGTCCTATAAGAAATGTTTGAACTCATAGAATTCAATGTGGAAATGAATAATTTTATCTGGTGTATGTTATTTTTCACTTAAAGTGACTACACGGATAAAATACAGTTTGTATTTTATTCGTGGTATTTAGTCTAAATAAGACTGTAATTTTCACTTTTAATACCGATCGGTCCTTTCATTAAAAATGACATTTGTGACCCACTCTGTGAAAATGAGTCACAAGACGCAAATTTGACAAATATACATTTCTATGTAGCTGGAAAGAGTACATAATCAGCTTTAATTTGGTATGTTAGATGTGTGTGGCATGTTGCATTATGGAGATATGGCATTTGTAATAATCAATAATGTGCATAATTAACACAATTTATTGTTAGGAAAACAAGCATTCAAATGAAAACAAATGACATATTTGAAACAAAGTACTCACAAAAATCATTGATTTTAATATTTTATTGATTGAAATTAAAGTTTATGTAAAAATATTAAGAAAATTTAGATCCTAATGATGTCCAAAAAACATGATAACCAAAAATCAGATGTTAAAAAAAAACCACCCTCTGAACATTTCATCGCCCATTACATGTAAACGCATGGTGCGACATGTTACCCTTTTTCACAGAGCGGGTGACATTTGATTCGCTATGCTTGAAAAGAAGAAGCAAATTAAACCAGCAGTGATGGATAGAATAGAAGAATACTGGCCATTCCGTGTAATGTTGTTCTTATACTAATGCCCTTGTACTGTTACTATTATTACTAGCTTATGAGAGACCTCGGCTTCAAACACCAGAACCACTGGTACCCAATCGTATTGAATTCGCATACGTATACGCTAACTGGCCATCAACGAACCCAACCGAGCTCGACACGGGGCTGGGAGAACCTGAGGCTGTGAATCACGCAGGAAATGAATATCACAGCTACGTGAACGTTAAGGAGAAACAACAGAAGGACAAGTTTGTAAAACACGGGCAAGTTTTTGCACCATCTGGGACTGGTCCCGTCTTGCCAGCTATACATGTATGGACCACTTCCCAAGAGGGGAGTGGTCGTCCTTATTTTCCACTCTTGCCAACTCCGAAGTTTCTGACCCAAAACGAGAACTCGGTGACACTTACAGGTGATGGTACCTCTGCCCAAGCGGCAGATACAAGGTCGAATGAGGGCGCCTCATTTGAAAGGGTCCACCCCTCATTTGACAGAAAATAACGGAAACGAAAACTATTCATGTACCCAATTTTAAGAAATAATCCGACATCGAACAAACAGATAACCCAAGGAACAGAGAAAGTCGTGTACGAATCGAGTACGAATATTTCGTGGCCAAAAAATACAGTGTTCAGAAACTGGAGATTTAGACTATGATGATATCGTGTCACTCCTGGGAAATTGCGATGAAAAGGCTCAACATACGGTACATACTTAATTAAAAACCGAAGAGAAACAATCAGTGAATAGTGCAACCTCGTACTCGACTCGATGAAATACCAAGCTCTAAAGAGTGAATTCAGATGAGGAATCCCGAATCATCTTTTACACACTACTTACCGGGGTTAAAGGCTTAATCATATCAGTGCACCCTCAATTTTCTTAAATGGAAGGTACAACATTGGTAAATGTTGGCAAAACTGCTTCTATGAGTATGCTATATTTACTCTCATTAAATCAAGATACACATTAAACATAAATCAACCTGTGAAAATTTCAGGTGAATATTTTGTGTCGATCGTTAACAAAAAATGCATTCACGTTTGTTGTATGAAATTCAAATTTGTAAAGAAAATGTTAGGAGCAAAAACGTTGCCATCTGACAAAGTTACGAATATGTGTTTTTTCTGTTTTCTCTGTTATACCTTCCCTTTAATAGTGCATCCTATACTCCCACATAAACACAATGATTATTAAAACGTTTTTGTAATGGGATAGGCATACGTAAAATTAATATAACAAACAAATATTTTGAAGTACTTGGAATCTCAGAGTTCTTCAAATTTTCTCTCACAAACAGAATTTCGTTTGATGAAGAACGGCCCATAAATTCATTTTGACACTTTGGGCACTGTTGCACCAAGCTTTTGACAATTGTAGTTTGAAATACCTCATAATTTTTGTTTTCCTTTCTCAAAATCAAATGAGTATTATTTCGACTTAAAAAAAAAAGGAAAAAGCCAGAAATCGGTATAAAAAAAAACTTTAAAAAATTGTGTGATACATCTTTTAACAATTAAGTACAGTGTACACTGTAACAACCGTGGTGTTAAGAACATCACCGATTGTGTTCATATCAGGAATCAGTATGATATGAACACCAATAAAATACTAAAGTTGACATCACTGGTGTTATATTTTAACACAAGTTTTTGCAGGGTGCTTGACTTGACGTGAATATTTAAAAATACAAATTATGGTAGGCCTAGATCAATTTGAAAACTAGGTTTGGTATTCTCAACCAGTGTGACAAAATTAAGGTCAATCAAAGTTCAATCATGTAAATTGTAGTTACAATCTTGAGTTTTAATTGGTGGTGGTTATTTTACTGCGAATCTACACTAATAGTTTATCAGTCTTATGTAATCTTATAATTGTGTGATGTGATGGTCTAATAAATGCATATTATTTTTCATTAATATCAGTGTGTCGTTAAGAATGATTACATTAGATATCTCATTAAACTTTTATAACTTTGGAGACTTTTAGGAAAATTTGTTTTTGAATAGACAAGGTATTTTCAGCTTAAAGATGTAAAGGCTTATTCCGTGTGATTCCTTATTTCCCCGATAATGTTTAGTTGAAATTTGTTCTTTGCTCTCATCCTGAAACATTGGAGAATCCAACGGGAGGGGGGGGGGAGGGGTCGGAGAAGCGATTTCTTTTTAAAAGATTTTGTAATTTTAATGATAATATATAGACCTAGCCGCAAACTCTCACGATCAAAGATACATCCATAGGGCTGGATCGCTTTTTCAAAGGTGATTTAAATCCCCGCTTCAGTAAAATTGCCTCTGTATGCGTCATAATGTACCTAAATATACTACTCAAAACAATTTAGGGAACAAAACAATTTAGGGAACACCGGATTTACTGCAAGAGGTGGTCACACCCGTTATTGAAATGTTCCATGAACCGGGATTTTCATTTGCAACCCCCTCTCCCTTTCAGTAGTCACGTCATGAAATGTGTAATCACTACATGCATCCTTTATCATCTGTTTCATTGTGCAGTTGTTTCTCATTAATTCTGTGAAACATTGTGTTTATCTGAAATAAATGATCTTGCTTTAACTGAGATTATTCCGGTGTTCCCTAAATTGTTTTGTTCCCTAAATTGTTTTGAAGAGTATATATAAAAATGTCGTCATTGACTGCAGATTCCATACATGACTTCTGTATGCGTTTAATGAAGCGTATCATGGAAAATAACTCTATTGTATGTTGGCATACGTCATGAACTTCGTGTTAGGCACAAATAAACGTGTATTTCCTGCTAAGGCATACGTCACTTGTACACTGAGTGGAGCTCGCTGTATGTCAAGGTTTCAACATTAAGAAAACTGAAGTTCATTGCTTTGTATGTACCCACAGAACCTACTGGATAACCACTTGCAGACGATCTCCTCACTTTTGCCCCATAGGCCTATCATTGGTGAAATTATTTTGCAGAAAATCCATCCGCACCATCACTTGAAGCTGGTTGTTAATGTTATGTACAACACTGCCTTCTACTGATGACGTTTCCTGACGATGGCTAGAGCGCAATAGCTGAACCGTTGAGTAATGTTCTCTTTTCAGAGGAAACCAACTCTCTTGAAAATATAAAATGGTGTCTCAACCAAAATTCATTAATGCCGGCTGACATTTATATGGAATTGGCAATTCAAAAATAACCAAATGGTCAACATGTTTACCTTAAAATTAAGACTACTTGGTGTATAGCTGATGATGGTATCAGTTTATTGCTGAATTATTGGCAATAATTTCTAGTTCGAATTAACGAAAAAGTACTCAACTTAATTTCACTTTACAGTGAATACAAACATCTGAATGCATTTTCTCTGTTTTCTCTTAAACGACACAACGTAAATAAGCCAATGTTTTCACAAGGTGGTTGTTTAATGTATAGGGAATATGGATCCTTTGGTGAAGATGGATTCCTTGATACATTTTGCTATATTGCGTTACTGCTTATGCATTTCCTGTTGTCTGAAACTAATCCCTATAGACGATGTGACCAATGATATCACATGTTTATAAATAAGCCACAAAGGTCTATGACAATAAACCATCAAATCTGATATTTTGAGATGTCAGGAGAAAAATACATAATTTGATTTATTTTTAATAAGGCACTAACATTACATCTGAAATCTTATTCATCTGACATTCATGATTTTGCATATGTACCTACAGAACCTACTGGTCCGAGCTACCACTTGCAGACGATCTCCTCACTCTTGTCCCATATAATTGTTCAACTTATTTTACAACACTGCCTTCTACTGATGACGTTTCCTGTAAATACTTTTTTTTTTTTTTTCAGAGGAAAACAACTCTCATGAAAATATCAAATGGTGTCTCAACAAAATTATTTAATGCAGGCTGATATTAATATAGAATTGGTAATTAATATAAAAAAAACCAAATTGTGAAAATGTTTACGTTAAACTTAATTAAGCCGATATACTTGGTGTAAAACTGATGATGGTATCACTTTCCCCAATAATTTCCATCTGTGGAATTAAGGAGGAAAGAGTATTCTTCATTGGCTCCCGATTAAGGACAGGATTGTTTTCAAAATCTTAATGTATGTTTACCGCTCTTCCATTGATATGTCACCATCATATTTATCAGAATTACTTCAACCGTATCACTCAAATCGTGATTTCATGAGATCACATCATAAACTTCTTCTGAGTAAGAAATTGACAAAGAGATCCTGGGGAAAACGTTCTTTTGCTGCTGCTGCTCCTTCTTTGTGGAATGATTTACCTAAGCATGTCAAACAATCTCCATCTCTTGCTTCATTTAAAACTGCTCTCAAAACTCATTTGATGAAAATTAATGTATAATTTACTTATGTTTAACTATTGCCTTTTATGATGATGTATTTATACCTTTTGTTTTTATTTTGTTTAATATGTGAAGAGCATCCCTTCGGTGTTTACATTTTTTTTGCAAATCAACCTTGTTTGCATGGTTGTGTATGCACGGTTTTCGTCTTTGCCTAGCATATTCTGACCAGGGCCAGTCAGCCTTTTTACAATCATTGTTCCTTGTAATTTTATATTGCATTGTTCTTACCATGTATTTTGTTTTATTGTTTACACTGATGTGTCACTGCGCCATGAGCGTCTCTTTTGACGGATACCGGCGCATTACAAATGTTCATTATTATTATTATTATTATTATTATTATTATTATTATTATTATTATTATTATTATTATTATTATTATTATTATTATTATTATTATTATTATTATTATTATTATTATTATTATTATTATTATTATTATTATTATTATTATTATTATTATTATTATTATTATTATTATTATTATTATTATTATTATTATTATTATTATTATTATTATTATTATTATTATTATTATTATTATTTCCACTTTACAGTGAATACAAACATCTGAATGCATTTTCTATATTTTCTCCTAAACGACACAACGTAAATAAGCCGATTCCATGGTGACTCACGTTACATTTTTGAAGTACTTAGACCCACTCTTGATGCCATAATTGTTGTACTCATATATTTCACTTATCAGTTTCTACACAGCAGTTGCATTATACACAGACTTAAAGCCCCTTTCCCACTTACACGATTTTTGCTACGGTAGAGCACGATTTTTCAAAGTTGAAAAATCGTGCTCAGTCGTGCTGTACCGTAGCAATTCACACTCAAAAAGTTAAAGGTCTATCGAATTCTACGTCTTGTCAAGACGCTATCAAGACGCCGTCAAGATGTGGTACGGCAGTAGTGCGATAGTGCCACGACAGTGTTACGGTAGAGTTACGACATCGTCAAGATTTGTCACGGCGTACCAAGAAATGCCAAGATTGTACTACGACGTCACTACGGCGTCAGTACGATTTCACAAGACGCCAGTGCGACGCCAGTATGATTTCACAAGACGCCTGTACGATTTAATTAATCACATGACGGAAAAGGCGCAATTGGTGAATTTATAATTATTTGGATGTTGTCGTTGTCGTCATAATTTTTTAAACAAGAGACAAGAGACATGTGATAAAAAACACACACTATCAGCAGAGACACGTGATAAAAAAATCATGTTCTTGCTGGCGTCTTGTTGGCGTCTTGTTTAAAGGCACCTGGCACTGGTATTTTGTCCAAATGTAGCTTTTGTGATAAATATATACATTTTTATGAGTGGAATGTGAATAAACAAGTAACTAAGGTTACAGAAATAGTGGTTTTATTGTATTTACGACTTTAGAATAGGCCCCCCCTTTACATTGACACATGGTGGCGCTGTTCGTGACGTCATTCGAGGCAGGGATATTTGAAGAGAAAATGTGTAGTCTGACACATTGGTCATTGCACTATAGTCTATACACAACTGTCAAGTCTGTCATGAACTGCCAGCACACATACTTACAAAATGTATGCCTAACCTGTAACCTAGTTTCAGATGAAACGACAACGTAAAACAAGGCCCAATGGGAAGCATGCAAGTTTTCACGATATAGGTGCAGCAATGCCGCTAGTGCTACGAAAACGGTACCTATACTGACTATAACGTTACATGTACATGTATAAAGAGAACACAACATGCACATGGATTTTTTCACGTTTGGCAAATGCTCCTGTAGGTTTGTCACGTCTTTCGGGTTGCTTCTTAGATTTCCCACTAACTGGGAATTATGGTTGGGATGGCGTCATGTTTCAGAATTACTTTTTTTGTCATGTCAAATGTGTGGTACATCCCGGATTCGAAACACGACGGCTCGAAGTGGTCACTGCATAGCGCTGAAAACGACTCGGAACGGACCACTTTGCCCTCGTTATCCTGACTTTCGCTGCCCATAACCGCCTATATTTGGGATCAGCTGGAAACAGATGCAGGCTGACCCCATCTTTAGTTGTTTTGTTGCATCCAGCAGCAATACACCTGGTCGGCATTGCTGGGAAAATGCCGGAAAAATGCCTTTTTTTATAACAAACCAAACCACACGTGTGTAAACACAGGCAATTCTCGAGGGCGTCGAGGGGGGTCGATGTTCCATCAGCGGCGAATCCTTCCTCGAATGACGTCACAAAAAGGGATGGGCGGAGTCACCCTCCAAACAACTTCATATTGTTTTTAAACATATAAATCCTGACAAATAATCACTCAAACAATTTGTTTATTGTTAATACACATATACTTTATTGTTTAAATCAATAAAAAACCTATTGCCAGGTGCCTTTAAGTCTTGCTAGGTCGCAGCACCATCGTAGCTGCATCGTATCAGCATCGTAGCGAAGTCTTGGCCTACCGTAGGTGTTGCGGCCACCACGAATGAGTACGAATGAACACGACGACGTCACTACATACCACGACAACGTAAAGACAACGTTACGACTCTAATACGATGCTGCTGCGGTGGACCACGATTTTTTTCACCGCTACGGTAGAGCAAGATTTTTTTGAACATTCCAAAAAAATCGTGCTACTCCACGGTGCCATCAAGATCTACTACGGTGCGCTACGGTGGACCACGATTGACCACGAACATGGCCACGACGCCGTTGCGGTTGTAAATAATTGAAAAATCGTGCTCTACCGTAGCAAAAATCGTGTAAGTGGGAAAGGGGCATAATGAGAACAAAAAATAATGATTTCAGAAATTTGAAATATGTATGCTATATCAGAGTAAAATGCTGGTTACTCATGTTACATTAAAAATTAAATGATAATCCAACAAGATGCTGCCTATCCTAGCTAGTTTTATAATCACACTTCGTCCTTTGATGATGTAATTTGCATAATTAATTAGTCCTTAAAAATGTTAAAAAAATGAAAAGTGAATAAAATGTGTTAACATAATCGTAGTTTCAAAAACTGATGGCATTTTTCTTTGCTACATTACTGACCATGTGCAAGTAAGTGTTTATTTTTATATTAAAAAGAAATAATTTGCATAATTAATAAGTCTACATATGAGAATTTACATAATTGAAAAATTAAAGGCTTGTCGTGTGGTTCTTGCATGAGACAACAAATTTGATATGGTCATCTTGCATCGTGCACATGTTATAATTTGATTGCCTGCAAAATTAATCACATAATTTATTTGAATACACATGAATTGCTTAATTAACTACTCTTCATTAAAAGAATTTCAAAAAATGAATGAAATAAATAATATACATTGAGTCACCATCATGGCACAAACTGTGATAGATTTTTTTCACTTGCTACGAAAATTTACGTCAATAATTCATTAAATATGCCAATTACAATAATGAAGATATCAATGCTTAGAAATGTCATCTTTAATCTTTGGTGTAGCCCACTTATCTTTATACTTATTTTGATCGGTCCAATCAAAACCCAGCTATTTTTAGTTGAATGATGTCATCCCAAAACCAAGAAAATGCACAGTGCAACTTTTTGTCAACGGAAGTAGTAGTACAACTGAAGTGCCTTGTTATAGCAAACAAAACTTCAGAGTTAGTTCAAGGGGACGAAAAGAAGAAAAGGTTCCGCGAAATGATGATGACGCATTAACCGCACTCTCTCCTGGAAGGGTTTTGTAATTTTAATGATCATAATAACTGCATCCTCTCAAGATGAAAGATCAACGATCTAGCCCTAGGACGGGATTGCTTTATCCAAAGTGATTCAAAACCCGCTTCATTAAAATCTGTCCATGACGTCATAATGTACCTAAATATATAAAAATGCCGTCACTCAGATTCCATACATGGCTTCTGTATGCGTTTAGTGAATCGTATCAAGGGATCCATGATGGTCTGTCGTCACCCGACATGAACTTTAATAGTGTTAGGCACTATTGTTCCTTTAACAAATAAATGTGTTTTACCTGCTAAGGCCTTTATACACCGTGTGGACCCGGTAAATGCCAAGGGTTCATTACAAATAATACTGACATTCAACATTTTGTGTATATATATGTGCATCTACAGAATCTACTGCATCATTCGAGCTACCACTTGCAGACGAGCTCCTCACTCTTGTCCCATATCATCGTTCATCGTACTTTGCAGGAGGCCTCTAACAGCACCATCACGTACGTGAAGCTGATTGTTACAACACTGCTTTCTACTGATGACATTTCCTGCCGATGGCTAGAGCGCAATAGCTGAACTGTTGAGTATACATGTAAATAATTCTCCTTTTTGCAGAGGAAAACAACTCTTATGAAAATATAAAATAGTGTCTCAACCAAAATTATTTAATGCAGGCTGATATTCATATATAATTGGTAATTAAAAAAAAAATAAAAAATTGTGAAAATGTTTACGTTAAACTCAGTTAAGCCTATACTTGGTGTAAAACTGATAATGGTATCACTTTCCCCTAAAAAGGAATTTGTCTGAGGTGCTGAATTATTGCCAATAATTTCCAGCAGTGGAATTAAGGAAAGAGTATTCTATTAATTCCACTTTACACTGAATACAAACATCTGAATGCATTTTCTCTATTTTCTCCCAAAAGACACAACGTAAATAAGCCGATTCCATGGTGACTCACGTTACATTTTTGAAGTATTTAGACCCACTCTTGATGCCATAATTGTTGTACTCCCATATTTCACTCAACAGTTTCTACACAGCAGTTTCATTATACCCAGACCTTACTCAGAACAAAACAAAATATTAATTTCAGAAATTTGAAATATGTATGCTATATAAGAGATAAATGCTGGTTACTAATGTTACATTTTCGGACATGCATAAAAGGTTATATTTTCTCTTATAGCGTTCGTATAACAAATTTCTGAAATTATTATTTTGTGCCAAGTAAGGTCTGGGTATAATGCAACTACTGTGAAAAAACTGATGAGTGAAATATAGGTTATTATGGCATTAAGAGTGGGCCTAAAACCTCAAAAATGTAACGTGAGTAAGCATGGAACGGCCCTGATATTTTCCCATGGTAGTTATTTAATGAATAGTAGAGGGAATATGGATCCTTCGGGGAAGATGGATTCCTTGATACATTTTGACATATTGCGTTACTGCTTATGCATTTACTGTTGACTGAAACTAATCCCTATAGACGATGTGACCAATGATATCACATGTTTAAAAGAGCCCCAAAGGTCAAATTGCGCTGGGCTCAAAATGTACACTGGTTTATGACAAGAAACCATCAAATCTGATATTTTGAAATGTCAGGAAAAAAATACATAATTTGATTGATTTTTTTAATAAGGAACTCACATTACATCTCAAATCTTATTCATCTGACGTTTTCATGCTATGTGGAGAAGTATAAAATGTACAAACTCTGCATACTATAATACACACACTTTTGCCCGGCGGGAAATCACCCTGGTACTCTAGTCACGCAAAGTGTAAACAAGTCACATGGCCTACAGTAAAAAGGCCATCTTTGCGTCATTCAGCCAACAGAGGCTAGGGAGCGCCCATCAGAAACGGCAAACTTCCGTACCATGGGCTGTCATCTTATCAGCATTAAAAATCAAAACATCAATACATCTTAATAAAAACTGAATGTTTTAGATGTAGGTCTACGGAAAAAAGAGCTTGTTAGATAAATTATAAGTCTCTGGAAAAACCTCGGAGACACGGACTCTTCATAATGGCTTCGTCTACGGAATTATTAACCCTCCTATGCTAGCTGCACTTTAATGGGAAGTTGCTATGGAGGTCAAAACCAGTCAACTGCCTGTTTTGACTGTTGACCCAAATGTGCACATAGGGGCATTTTTGAGTGGTTTTCTGTCATTTTGACCACTCTGAACAATACCAGACAATGCTTTCACCAGTCAAAAACGGTTGACTCATTTTGACCTGTTAATGTACTTACTACACCTAAGGTTTGACAGTGTTTGACTTTTAAGAACATTAGATAGACCTTGGCAAGCATATCAACATTTTGACTGAGTTTGACCCTTACAGTCACACAACAATCGAAACATAGTGAGAAAAAGTGAACTATTTCTCTAATTGAAAATATATTTTAGAGAAACAAAATTCAGAGAACACTGCTTCAACACTCAATCTATCACTCTATCACAATATGATGTCTATTTCAGCAAACTTTTAAAGTCAGTGTTCTACTGACTTATTGAAGATCGAGATCACAAGGACGTGCGCAAAACCAAACATGCTGAGATTGGGTGTGATCATCCTCGCCTTCTTGAGTGACGGAACCGTTGGAACGGAACAGACGTCACAGAATAGAGTTCTCCCAATAGAGTTGCAGGATCCACGTGTTTACGACAGGATACGTGATCATTTCTGTAAAAGGTACTTATCCATGTACATAAGCATACGTAGCAGTGACGTACATTCTTGCCAAAGGTTGGAGGGGGAGGGTGAATCAATTAAATTAATGGTAGTCCTAATTCTTTTTCACATGTATTATGACATACTACCGCAGAGCAGCTATTCCCACCAAATAACAATAACAAAAATATTGCCGATCAAAAGGGGGACCATTTGCCCCTATTCCCGGTGACACCTACATCATTATCCCATGTTTTTATTCATTTTCTTTTTAATATTAGGGAGTTTGACGTTACAGTCATCACAGGATGCGTTCGTCATTGTTTAAAATAGTGTCAGCCGTGATTTAAATGTAAATAACGTGGTTTAGTATGTCGATGATATTTTACATAAAAAAGTTGTGATATTTAGTCTTTGCTTTTGGTGAATGTTTTGCATACTATGTTTTCGTATTCTGGATAACTAAGTGAATTAATCAATCTATTTTGCAGTGTTCTTAACGAATCATGTTCTCCTGGAGATTATTCACGCCAGTCCATATGCTGTAGACAAAGGCATCAATGTTACAATTCAACCGGTAGGCATATATGTCGATCTACCCTACTTTCTTTGTTTCATACAAACTTGATATCGTTTTGCCTCAAAACATAGTTAGTGTAAAGTTGATCATGATAGCAAACATCCTGGAAAATTATTCAGTCGTTAAATTTCGTCTTCTGGAGATAAAAATTGCAAATTTAAAACAAAATAAAATAAAAAGTGTATGCATTTTCACTGTTTTCCATTGTTAATAACACAATGTAAAAACTAATACTTTCACAGTTTTTTTAATGTATATATTTATTCAAAGAGAGTTTTGCTTATTCGTACACTAGAAAAAGTTGTGTGAGTTCACAGTAGTTTTTCTGTTGAAAAGAAAACAAAAATTACAGCAAAAATTGCTGTTTTCAGATTTTCCTGTGAATATACAGAAATATGCCGTTTCTAAATGGCTACGTTCCTATTCTCTGTAAAGTTACAGCAGGTCTGAAGCTGATGCACAAGGGAAGATTTCTGCTGCATCACAAAGAATCTGTTGTATAATAAAGAAGTTTCTGTATTGCCAACTGACAAAACAACTTACTGTAAATTAACAATAATTGTGCTATAAAAGTGTAGAGTGAGACAGATTTGCCAGCATTGACAATACCAGTGTATAATATTCACTTTAAGCAAACACTCCACATCTCCAGTGTATCTGTTGTCTTAATTGATTGGTGGATCCGTGGGAGGAGGGGGCGTGATCCACATTGTTCGCCGTGCATGTCGGCTTACCACACTATGCAGTGTGTTCCCATTTTGGCAGTGTGCTCCCCTTGTCTCCATCCCAGATCCGCCTCATGGTTTATCGGCTTGTGTGAAGGAGGGAGTATGCCTTTATTTGTGTATAGTATGCCTGATTATTTTCTCTGTCAAACACAGATTCATCAATGTGTGAGGAAGGTCAAAATACGTTTGTGGTTATGAAGATGATGTCGTATGTAAACATAATGATACCCACAGAGGTTCATGCATTTACTCCGCTACGTTGTCTACACAACCATTGTGCGCCTGTAAAAACCCTAACGTTAACGAACATTGGCAATTCTCGCCCCTAATTTTAATTAACGGATATGAGTTTCTTTCAAAATATAAAATGGGTTTATATACTGACAAGTAAAAAACACCTGTAATAATTGTACGTGACAGAAATGCAAACGTTTAAAGTGTTTCTGTTTTATCATAATTTGATGACAAATTTTTGCTTACCTATACTGGATATTTTTCCCTATTGAATGTATGTCACGTATTTGATCATGCAAAAAGCAGGAAGATACAGCATTGGTATTTTCAGAAACACATATATGATCAGAGTGGTGTAAAATTGATCATGATATCAATCATCCTGATAAATTATTACGTATATAAAATGCTTTCATCCAGAGAAAACAATAAATATTATGTAAACAAAAGTTGGATTTCAAAAAGCTAACAGTTGATCACAGTTTTACTTAAAACTTTTAATTGGTTTAATGTCAATGATTGTGTCAAACATCCCTTGACATCTTATGGACATCTCAGTGAGATCTGTTGTGCAAACAGTTCTGACCACCATTGTACATGCCTATTTTCTACACATGTTTTCAAAACAACGTTTTATTTAACACAGAAGTTGCAGAGACGATGGAACAACAATATCCACAACAAGAAACCAAGCATCCATAACACATCCACCATCCACGATATCGACTGGTCAGCTCACCACAACCGATGGCCACGGACCGGACAGCAGTACTGGCCAGGTCAACGTGGTAGCCATTATTTTAGGGATAATCCTATCACTGGTTGTGCTTACCGTGATTATTGCAGCGGTGTTTCTTCGGAGGAGAGGGAAACTGCCAGCGTGGTTGATGGCTCCGTAAGTCGTTTGTAATGGAAAGAATGTTAGATTTTATTTGAAAACATTTATCTCATGCTGACATGAGTACAACAGTACAGCAATAACAATTGCTTTGCATAAATGTTACGTGTTGAAAAGTAAATACATGAATGAAAATTGTTATTTGTCTACATGTAAAAAAATAAGTGAAGCATAATGCTTTTGTACTTTTCTGTATTGGACAGACACCAAACATAAACAGGACATGAGACGATAGACAAAGACAAGATGATGACATAAACACGATGAATTAAACATTTAAAAGATGAAATTAAAACAATAGCTATTACAAATACGTATCCAAAACGTGGTTTTTAAGTTTTCTTGAAAATGTATCTAATATGTAACATGTTATAAAGTCGTATAAAAGACTATTCCAATACACCCATCACAACTTTCTGTGAGAACTCAGTTATGGAGAATAATGGAGGACCAATTCCATATTAAACTCTTGCTCTACCCTTCTAAAACAATGGACATGCATGTTGCATGTTGCTCTTTGAATATTCTTTTCTTATTATGAAACAGCCATCAATACCATTGTTATTGATGCATGAGTTCTTACTGAAAACTACATGTGTAACATGCCCTTGAAGCAATGCTTTGTACTGCAACTTTTTTCAGCTGAATTTCAAATCACTGTCAATTGTGCATGCATGATTGAATTTCAACCATTTCATTACGAGCTGTGTAGAACATGTCATTCTGTCATTTGCTTTTTGAATTTTTAAAATTCATGCAATACTTGTTGAGATATTCTAAAAAATATTAGGGGGAACTTAGAAGTTGTGATGGGTGTATATTACACTGACAGTTACTCTTATGTGTATGCTTATCAGTTGGGGGAACAGTCGTTATTTTTTGATTTTCATTTTCTTGTGAAGTTATTCTTGCTGATGGATTGATTTCAATGAAAAAGTATTAAAGTAGATGAAATATTCAGGCATTGAGACTTGAAATCTCTCCTTTCCAGTAAAACCTTATAATAGACATATATTTTGTTTCTTTTAGAAAGCCGAGGGAACCATCTATTGTTGAGTCGCAAGAAATGTGTGAGTATCCAGTCCTGTAAGAAATGTTGGAAGTGATAAAATTCAATGTGGAAATGAATAATTTTGTCTGGTGTATGTTATTTTTCACTTAAAGTGACTACACGGATAAAATACAGTTTGTATTTTATCCGTGGTAGTTAGTCTAATTAAGACTGCAATTTTCACTTTTAATACGATCGGTCCTTTCATTAAAAATGACATTTGATTCGCTATGTTTGAAAAGAAGAAGCAAATTAAACCAGCAGTGATAGATAGAATAGAAGAATACTGGCCATTCCGTGTAATGTTCTTCTTATACTAATGTCATTACACTATTACTATTATTACTAGCTTCTGAGAGACCTCGGCTTCAAACACCAGAACCACTGGTACCCAATCGTATTGAATTCGCATACGTATACGCTAACTGGCCATCAAGGAACCCAACCGAGCTCGACACGGGGCTGGGAGAACCTGAGCCTGTGAATCACGCAGGAAATGAATACCACAGCTACGTGAACGTTAAGGAGAAATAACAGAAGGACAAATTTGTAAAACACGGGCAAGTTTTTGCACCATCTGGGACTGGTCCCGTCTTGCCAGCTATACATGTATGGACCACTTCCCAAGAGGGGAATGGTCGTCCTTATTTTCCACTGTTGCCAACTCCAAAGTTTCTGACCCAAAACGATAACTCGGTGACACTTACAGGTGATGGTACCTCTGCCCAAGCGGCAGATACAAGGTCGAATTAGGGCGCCTCATTTGAAAGGGTCTACCCCTCATTTGACAGAAAATAACGGAAACGAAAACTATTCATGTACCCAATTTTAAGAAATAATCCGACATGGAACAAACAGATAACCCAAGGAACAGAGAAAGTCGTGTACGAATCGAGTACGAATATTTCGTGGCCAAAAAATACAGTGTTCAGAAACTGGAGATTTAGACTATGATGATATCGTGTCACTCCTGGGAAATTGCGATGAAAGGCTCAACATACGGTACATACTTAATTAAAAACCGAAGATAAACAATCAGCGAATAGTGCAACCTCGTACTCGACTCGATGAAATACCAAGCTCTAAAGAGTGAATTCAGATGAGGAACCCTGAATCATCTTTTACACACTACTTACCAGGGTTAAAGGCTTAATCATATCAGTGCACCCTCAATTTTCTTAAATGGAAGGTACAACATTGGTAAACGTTCGCAAAACTGCTTCTATGAGTATGCTATATTTACTCTCATTAAATCAAGATACACATTAAACATAAATCAACCTGTGAAAATTTCAGGTGAATATTTTGTGTCGATCGTTAACAAAAAATGCATTCACGTTTGTTGTATGAAATTCAAATTTGTAAAGAAAATGTTAGGAGCAAAAACGCTGCCGTCTGACAAAGTTACGAATATGTGTTTTTTCTGTTTTCTCTGTTATACCTTCCCTTTAATAGTGCATCCTATACTCCCACATAAACACAATGATTATTAAAACGTTTTTGTAATGGGATAGGCATACATAAAATTAATATAACAAAACAATATTTTGAAGTACTTGGAATCTCAGAGTTCTTCAAATTTTCTCTCACAAACAGAATTTCGTTTGATGAAGAATGGCCCATAAATTTATTTTGACACTTTGGGCACTGTTGCACCAAGCTTTTGACAATTGTAGCTTGAAATACCTCATAATTTTTGTTTTCCTTTCTCAAAATCAAATGAGTATTATTTCGACTTAAAAAAAAGGAAAAAGCCAGAAATCGGTATAAAAAATACTTTAAAAAATTGTGTGATACATCTTTTAACAATTAAGTACAGTGTACACTGTAACAACCGTGGTGTTAAGAACATCACCGATTGTGTTCATATCAGGCATCAGTATGATATGAACACCAATAAAAGACTAAAGTTGACATCACTGGTGTTATATTTTAACACATGTTTTTGCAGGGTGCTCGACGTGAATGTTTTTCCATCGAATGTTGTTATATGGCTTTAAGAATGCAAATTACGGTAGGTCTAGATCAATTTGAAAACTGGGCTTGGTATTCTCAACCAGTGTGAAAGATAAATCCATCAAGTTAAATCATATGAAATTGTACTTACAATCTTGAGTTTTAATTGGTGGTAGTTATTTACTGCGAATCTAGACTAATAGTTTTATCAGCCTTATGTAATCTTATAATTGTGTGATGTGATGGCGTAATTAATGCATATTATTTTTTCATTAATATTGGTGTGTAGTCTAGTGGTTAGAACGCTCGACTTACAAGTAGGTGGTACCGGGATCAAGAATAGGTTTTGTAATATTTTTTTAAACACTATAAAATTATTTTAGAAGCAAAACCTTTATTTATATTAATAGCTACATTTTATTAAAGAGAATGTACAACATTGGTAATTACAAGATTACAACATTCTAAAAGGATCTACAAGCTTAGGCCTACTTGGTGTAAGGTTGGTGCATTATTAATCATCTTGAGGACTGAATTATCACGTCTGAAGTTCTGAAACTGTTATATCGAATTTCAAAAGTTCCGTCCTGCAACATTCTGAAGAAAAATCAAGAAATTTTAATAAATTTATAATAAATATGTGGTGAATGTTTACAAAATAATTAAATGAACGCACGTAAATACCAAAGTTGTACCTTCCCTTTAAGTTGATATTGGTTTTACACATCCTTTGAAATATTAGTTTAAGGTGCTGAGGTGCTGTCAAAATATTTGAAAATAATTTAGAAAATAGTTAATTTCATTTTATATGTATGTTTTTTGGCTCAGTGGTGTTTTGAAGAATACACATATTTTGGTGTGTGTTTTACATTTGAAGATATTCTAGTTCAAAATAGGAAATCTTTAACACACATAATCAGTCTTGTACTAGAAGACGCCTTTTAATTGTATTGTGTATTGCCCGTGGTTTTCGTTATTTTACCGGTAATTTCTGGCAATTTTCATTACAATCGTATCATTTTAGTTGAGGGTAGGAAAATAACTTTCACTAAATAGCAGTGTGAAGCATGGTTTTACAAGTCACGCAATGAATTTATGTTGAATCCTGCCATAAATTCAATTGGACACTTTGTGCACCGTTAAACCAAACTTCTGACAATTTTGCTTTCTAAAAAGGAAATGAGCAATGATGCCAGAAATTCATTAAAAAATAAAAACCTCGTGCAATACATCTTTAATGTATATCGATTAAGTAAACATCATACACTGCAAAAACGGCGGTGTTAAAAACAACATATTGGGCTGTGTCCAATATGAACACCAATAAAAGACTAAAGTTGACACCACTGGTGTTATATTTTTAACACATTTTTTGCAGGGTGCTTGACGTGAATATTTTGCCATTGAATGTTATTACATGGCTTTAAAAATACAAATTACGGTAGGCCTAGATCAATTTGAATACAAGGTTTGGTATTCTCAACCAGTGTGAAAAAATAAGGAGGTCAATCAAAGTTCAATCATGTAAATTGTACTTACAATCTTCGGTTTTAAATGGTGGTGATTATTTTACTGCGAATCTAGACTAATAGTTTATCAGTCTAATGTAATTGTATAATTGTATGATGTGATGGCGTAATAAATGCATATTATTTTTCATTAATATCCGTGTGTCGTTAAGAATGATTACATTAGATATCTAATTAAACTTTTATAACTTTGGAGACTTTTAGGAAAATTTGTTTTTGAATAGACAAGGTATTTTCAGCTTAAAGATGTAAAGACCTATTCCGTGTGATTCCTTATTTCCCCGATAATGTTTAGTTGAAATTTGTTCTTTGCTCTCATCCTGAAACATTGGAGAATCCAAGGGGGGGGGGGAGTTCGGAGAAGCGATTTCTTTTTAAAAGTACTCTCTCCTATCATGGAGGAAGTTTTCTTCCTCCATGCTCCTATAGACCTAGCTGCAAACTCTCAAGATCGAAAATGCATCCATAGGGCAGGATCGCTTTTGCAAAAGTGATTTAAATCCCCGCTTCAGTATAATTGCCTCTGTATGCATCATAATGTACCTAAATATATAACAATGTCGTCATTGACTGCAGGTGACTTCTTGTATGCGTTTAATGAAGATTATCAAGGAAAACACCTCCAATATCTGTTGGCTTGCGTCATGAACTTAGTGTTAGGCACTAATGCATTTAACAAATAAATGTGTATTTCCTGCTAAAAGGCATACAATTGTACACTGAGTGGGACTCGCTGTATGCCAGTGTTTCAACATAAAGAAAACTGATGTTCATTACTTTGTATGTACCCACAGAACCTACTGGATCTACCTCACTTTTGCCCCATATCATTGTTCAAATTATTTTGCAGAAGGCCTCCAACAGCACCATCACGTGAAGCTGATTGTTATGTACAACACTGCCTTCTACTGATGACGTTTCCTGCCGATGGCTAGAGCGCAAAAGCTGAACCGTTGAGTAAATAATGTTCTCTTGACATTTATATAGAATTGGCAATTCAAAAATAACCAAATGGTCAAAATGTTATATACTTGGTGTATAGCTGATGATGGTGTCAGTTTATTGCTGAATTATTGGCAATAATTTATAGTTCGAATTAACGAAAAAGTACTCAACTTAATTTCACTTTACAGTGAATACAAACATCTGAATGCATTTTCTCTGTTTTCTCTTAAACGACACAACGTAAATAAGCCAATGTTTTCACAATGTGGTTGTTTAATGTATAGGGAATATCGAGATCACTTTGGTGAAGATGGATTCCATGATGACATATGACATGACATATTAGCGTTACTGCCCTATGCATTTCCTGTTCTCTGAGCAACTAATCCCTATAGACGTTTGTGACCAATGACATTGTGTTTTACTCGGCAAATAAGCCCCAAAGGTCTCTATGACAATAAACCATCAAATCTGATATGTTGAGATGTTAGGAGAAAAATACATAATTTGATTGATTTTTAATAAGGCACTAACATTACATCTCAAATCTTACTCATCTGAAGTTTTTATGTTATGTGAAAAACTACAAAATACACTTTTGCCCGGTGGGAATTCACCCTGGTACTCAAATGGTCACGCAAAGTGTAAACGAGTCACATGACCTATATAGTAAAAAAGGTCATCTTTGGGTCATTCAGTCAACAGAAGGGCCGCACATGAAAGAGCAGAGAACAAGAACACTTTTTTGTACCAAGGGCTCCATCTTGTCAGTATTACAAATCGAATCATCGATACGTCTTAAAAACCGAATGTTTCAGATGTAGGCCTACGGAAAAAAAGCTTGTTATATTAGTCTCTGAAAAAACCTCGGAGACATGAACTCTCCATATGACTTCTTATCTACATAATTATCAATAAAAGGGGAGACCGTTTGGAATACGTTTACAACAATCGCTATTCTTTTTTTTTCAGGGGGTAAAATGTAGCGACAAAAAATGTAATGTTTCTCTTATTGGAAATTTATTATGGAGAAACACAATTCAAAGAAGGCTATTTTAACACTCAATCTATCACTCTACCACTCTACAACAAGAACATTTATTATTTATTTATTTCAGAAAACCTGAATTCAGTGTGATTCACTGACTCACTGAAGATCGAGATCATGAGGATGTGCACAAACTCGATCATGCTGATATATAGATTGGGTGTGGTCATCTTCGCCTTCTTGAGTGGAGAAACTTGGATAACCCGCACACAGGCACAGCCGCCAGGGCCGGTTATCCCACTAGAGTTGCAGGGAGAATACATTAGGATGAGGATACAACAGCATTTCTGTCAGAAGTACTGAAATATTAGAATTCAAACACAATAATTAAGTTAATTTTGAGAAAATATATTGATTGTTGTTTTTAGATTATGGGCACATTTTGATTTTGTTTAAACAATGGGAGCACTTATTCCCACCAAATAACAATAACAAAATATTGTCGACAAAAAGGGACCCATTCCATGGACCGCCTACAGTACTAACCCATGTTTTATTCATTTTCTTTTAAATGTTGAGGTTTGCAATC